>JANTOQ010640899.1:0-19403 GCA_027564595.1 Bythotiara depressa
TATAATATAGAAAATAAGTAAGAATAATATAAAAAGTAATGTTCTTACAACACAGCAACTATTTCTCTTGAATTAGATGGAGTCAGGCAAATTTTTCACTTTAAAGATTCAGAGCTCATAAAAACACGTCTGAACTTCAAGAAAACAAAATTCACTATCCACCGCCCAAGTTTAGAACTCAAGATAATAAAAGTGGGAAACGTGCGTTGTCATTCAAACAATGAAAAATGCACTTATGCAATCAAGTGAACTTGCTTCACGCCACTTGAATCCCATATTTTCAGATGGGCACATTAGATGAGCCGTAGTTATTCGATAGAAATCGGCGGAGCAAGTGGAAGTGGATATCATGGCATTAGAGGTATAACGAAATTTGACATATATATGCTACAGATATTATTAACCACCGTAATCAGGGAATACGTTTTTGACTAAAAAGAAATACTACCATCTAATAAACTTAACATTTCACTGGGTAGATAAGACATGCAGGGAGCAGACACCAGCTTCACTGGGTAGATAAGACATGCAGGGAGCAGACACCAGTTTCACATCACCCATTCACATTATTTACATTCTCAATGTCTAGCTAGCTAAACATGTGTAAATCTGTATTCAGCTAAAATTGCAAAAAAAAACACTCTGTTCCCTAGTTATAATCTTGTTTTTCCTTTTCTTTCTGTGTACAAATAAATTGTAGTAAATAATAATAATAATCATAGATATTTAGAGTGGCTAGGCCCAGAAAAGTACTACATAAACTAAGGAAAAGCGGATTGTTGTACCATAAATACTGTACTGAATAAAAACAAGCAAAGCAAAGCAAAGCACTATCACTATCACTAGAAAAGTACTACATAAACTAAGGAAAAGCGGATTGTTGTACCATAAATACTGTACTGAATAAAAACAAGCAAAGCAAATTCCGTATTCCGCCCAACAACTGATTGTAAGGGAAAAAATGAAAGAAGTAACGTAAAGGCGAGGGAGGGAGATGTTTTGGTTGGCTGCTATTAATCAAGCAGATTCTTCTTACAAAATGCTTGATTCTTGGCGTGTGTCCAGAAGATGATAACCACCATGCTGCACACTGCACGTGATGACGCCGCACTTTCTCTTTTGTTTGCAAACAGGCCTGAACTAGTTTCGATTTCTATGAATGAAAGCTATTTGTACGGTGACCGAGTTCGACGAGCGCCGGGGGTGTAACCGAGAATAAGTTCAGAAGTTTTATGCATGGAAATACGTGTGTTTTTTTTATAAGCAACCAAGGTCAGGCGTTAAGGCCGATTTCCATTACTGCAGTTTTTCCCGCGCGGGCGGAGCGAACTTTTTTGCGCATGCTTTTTCAAAGCAAATTGCATGCGCAAAAACGTTCGCTCCGCCCGTGCGGGCAAAAGCGCAGTAATGGAAAAATGCCTTAAATTAGAATATTTATGTATCTACTTTAGTGAACGGCCTGCACACCAGGTGTTGTTTTGGTGTCACACATATTCAAAAATTATTCTTTAAATAAAAAGTTTAATTAGTTTACAAACGTTGATCTTGTTTAATGTTTAGTCGATCCAAGTTAAAAATATCCTAAAACAGCAGCAAAACAGTCTTAACACAGCAGGTGGGGGAGAGGTTGGTAAAACACAGCAGGTGGGGGAGAGGTTGGTAAAACACAGCAGGTGGGGGAGAGGTTGGTAGAAAACAATATGTTCCGGTGTGCGGCTCCTTCAACGTTTTAGTTCATATAAATGTAGTACTTCTTTGTGGGAGCCGTTTAATAAATACGGCATGCAATGAAATAATATTTAAAATATTTTATAAATAAAAAAACGTAACAACAAGAATAAAACAACTATAAGTATTTATTTCATTTATAATTTTGAATGTCATCCAAATTGTTCCTTACATTTCTACTGACTTAATTCGTCTATTACAGGGTTGCCACAGAATTTTCAATTGTTTTTTTCCTGAGTTTTCCCTGAGTTGTTCAAGTTTTCCGCTGAGTTCAAGAGACATTTTTCCCTGGAGTTTCTCTAATTTTTTAAGCAAAAACCTATTTATGAACAAACTACACTATGACTACACTATGACCATGGACGTCCATGCTATCACATATGCATAAAATCTATATTAAACTTGAATGTTGTGTAATACATGAACATTTTGTACATTACTAAAGTTTCTTCCTACTTCTAGCATCTCTAAAAAGAAACAAATTGCTACAAATAACTAGCATAAAATCTGTACACCTAAAAATAAAAAATTCCCTGAGTTTTACCTGAGTATGTAAAAACTTTTGAGAAATTCCCTGAGTTTTCCAGGTTTTACCTGAGTTTTCCTTAAAAACAGGAGTTTTCCAGTTTCTGTGGCAACCCTGTATTATCTGAGGTAATCAAGTTGAGAACATCCGCCATATCTTTTAGCGAAATAAATAATCAAGTTGAGTACATAGGACATATCATTCAGCGAAATAAATAACGACATTGTAATGCCAGTAATTACCCAACTTACGCTTGGTTTGTTATCTCCCAAAGGTTTACGCCTGGTTTGTTATCTCCCAAAAGTTTTACTTATCTTCATGGCTCATTTATTCGGTGCAAATATCCCAGTTTAGTTGTGGCTTATTTTATTGGTTTATTTTACCGAATAAAATAAAGTGATAATAAATAATTGTCAAAATTAAGCAAGCAAAGATAGAAATTCTGCAAGTTCAGAAAATTATTTCCATTTCTTTGAGACGGGGAGCGTTCGAAATAGGTAAGTGTTTCAAAATCGTACTGAAGTACAGTAAAATAGATAATAATTTGAAACAAAACACATATAGAAATCTTGAATGCTAATTAGAAATAAAACACATATGTATAGAGATCTTGAATGAAATTAACTCGTCCATACGCACATATATCTATGCAGTGTTTACAATGTAAATATGGACATGCATTACGTTTGGAAACATTGCAGGAAAGTAGTGAGTATCACAGGTGAATAATTTCTTATTGCTTAAAAGAAATGGATACAATTAACAATAAATCCAAATTGTCAGTAAAAACATACAGTAGTTGCTGACTAGAAAGTTGACAGCATGCATTATTGACTGGTTTTTATCTTGTACTAAAAAAATACAAAGCCTGGTGTGGAATAATGAAAATGAACATACGAGAAGCACAGAAAATCGAACTATTAGGAACTGCACGCATAACGCGCAGTTTCTTCACCGTCAACTGATTAAACTATACGATATGTTGTCTAATTTATCAAGTTATTTGAAGAGTACCATATTTATTTTATTATAAATGGGAAACTTCCTTTGTACGATATAATTTTATGACGAAAGAAAAATAATAATAATAATAATAATAATAATAATAATAATAATAATAAGTCTGCATGCTTTGACCATAGGCTTTGTATTTTGCAGTGTACATAAGATTGATCAATATTAACGGGGGAGTGATACTTCATTTGTTTGGTCTGTACAGAAAAATATTAATGATTTGTATTTTTTGTACAGACCAAACAAAGTCAGTATCCCGTTTATTACCTAGCAAAACGCAAAAAAACATTTTTTGCTTCGATTTTGATTAAATTCCCCCAACTACTAACTTTCTAATACTTTCGTGTTTCGTGTCAGAAAATATGACAATTAATTTTTCGTTGTTTTGCGGCAGGAACAAGAACGTTTTGTGTATCATTTTAAAAACAAGATAAATTTCTGATCCAAGTACTAGAAAAAGAGGATATCCCAAGTATTTATCTGAATTTAAAACATTTTTACTGAATTTATTTTTTAACTAACTACCTGGATAAATTTTAAACACCACATGGTTTACAGGATTGAGAATGGGAAGAAGTGTTGTTAATCAAATACGTCAGACTTGTTTTGTAATGGCAGCTGCGATACAACATACAATGCGAATTTAAACTTGCTATACTTTTTTTCGGTTGTTAAAAGGGAAGAAAATTGTCGTATTTCTGGTTAAATGTTTTGACCTACTTATTTTAAACCACTATTATGTTTTTCGTGGCCACGTCAGAACGTTGAATTGGTCAATCAGCATTACGTATTTTCTGTACTGATCTCTTTCAATATATTATGCAATGATACACCAATGAAATTCATTGTTAATATAATATATGCAATAATACACCGACGAAATTCATTAATATAATATATGCAATCATAACACCGACGAAATCCATTGTTAATATAATATATGCAATCATACACAGATTAAATTCATTAATATAATATATGCAATAATACACCGACGAAATTCATTGTTAATATAATATATGCACTAATACACCGAAGAAATTCATTGTAAATATAATATACGCAATTATACACCGATGAAATTCATTATTAGTGTAACAAACGCAATCATACACCAATGAAATTCATTGTTAGTATAATATATGCAATCATACATCAATGAAGTTCCTTGTTAATATAACATATGCAATCATACACCTACGAAATTCACTGTCAGTATAATATATGCAATCTATACATATGAAATTCATTGTTTCCAGCTTTAAATCTTGCTCTTTCAACTTATCTGACTACGTTGGCTCATTTCAGAAATTCCAAGAACAAATTTAAAATCGAAAATTTAGCAAAACAAATATTGTTCTCAAACATTTCTTGTTTATGCAACGTGATTAATAACAGTAGACAATGATAATAAAATGAACAAAATTTAACCATGACACCAAATCGCTCAATAAAATAACGAATGAGTAAAAAAACACAACCTGCATTTAAATGAAAGATGTGATTCCAGAATGAATTAACGAGTATAGTAGCATACTGTAAACCTCGTTTTCTGAACGCAGCTAAACTTCTGTAATATCTCTTTTGTCAATCCTACATCTTCCGCAAATGGTTTAAAACAGAAAAATAACAAAAATCTATTCCATCTAATAAACCAACTTCAACAAATACATATGTCAATATTAACCTGGAATTCTACCGACAGGTTACATTCTGCTTTGGATCGACAAATTTGTGGATCTAGTCAATTTTAACTACACAGAAGATCATAACCATATCTAGTAATTCACTGCTTTTGTTTAGATATAAAAATACACCTCATAAAACATAAATTTAATACTCAATAGACTTACCTATAAACACACTAGAACTTTTTTACACGTTTGTATAAATAGCCAGAAATTAACTTGTAAAAATACAAAGAATGTTATAATTTATTTTATAAATTCAATATCAGCAACAAAAAGAAATTAAGAACCAACACCTATATATATATATATAACTGAATGTTTTAGTTCCTCTTAATACAATATATATTTTTGTTTACATTTTAATAAGAATAACATGCAAATGTTTATAATATATTTGAATAACAATATCAGAACATCATGGTTGGTCTCACATAAAAGAAGAGACCAAATTCCAGGTTTTTAAATGCTCACTAGGAGTAACGTATACTAATTAAACCATGGATATTATTTTAACTGTACACTAAACGTGGATAGATCTAAAAGAAGGTTTGTGTAAAGGTGCATTTCCACTTACGTAGTCTATTCAACTTTCTTAAAATTCAAAAATAAGTCATAAATATTTTTCTAGGCTTCTGATTCGATGAGAGCCATTATCACATAATTTTCTCTCTCTAAAATCAGAGAGTGGAAATTATTTTTTTTGTTCATGCAGTAGTTTTCCAAGAATGTGCTTCATTTTCAAAACGTTTCCAGGGAAATGGAAAGCCACGAGTTTTTAAGTGTTTCTAGGATTTGTTGCCATCCCAATACATACAGTACAACAACAATTACAACAACACAAAATTGTTGTTGTAGCATAACATAGGGCTTACTCTTTTCATAGACTTCCAATGCTCTTCCATGCAATGATTAACAAAGGAAGAGTAAGAAATAAGAACTTGGAAAAAGCAACTAATGAACAAATGTAAGTAGTTTGATTGGTCAAATGATCAGATAAACCAAACATTTAAAAGAAATTATAAGTAATAATAAAATAAGTAGACTATAAACTGGAAGGATGTCAGACAAAATTGAATAATAGTCTAATGCTGACAAATGTAATGATTTTCACATGTAGTGCATACATAATTCTAGTTGTCAATGTCATTTCTTGTATCTGCTCATTTATGTTGTTAATGTGACACATTTTTCATTTCTTGTATCTGTTCATTTATGTTGTTAATGTGACACATTTAATCATTTCTTGTATCTGTTCATTTATGTTGTTAATGTGACACATTTATCATTTCTTGTATCTGTTCATTTATGTTGTTAATGTGACACATTTAATCATTTTTTGAATCTGTTCATTTATGTATGTTGGGCTATTTATTTTTGTTAGATCGAGTTACTGAATTTGGGCTCCTCTTTTAATAAATTTTAAATAAAATTCATCCATTCTGCAGTATGTACTTTCATCTAATAATCAAACCAATAACACTCTAAAACTCAAATACTGCCTTAGAAATTTCTCCTTTCCTCAATGCTTCAAGAGCAGCCTCATAATCATGTAAACTATATATACCAACATCGAGATTCTTGAAGTCTAGGTACCTTTCGGACATATTGTGAACAAGATGGACAGTGCGTGCATAACAAAACCTATTCAGATATGAGCTAATAATTTTTAACTCTTTCTTGTAAATTTGATATGGTTCAAAGCTTGCTTCAATTCCTTTGCCACAAACACCGAACAATATAAACGTGGCACCTTTTCGTAGCCATTTAAATTGTGTTTCAACAGCTTTCTTATTACCTGCAAAATGTATAAAACATATAAAATAAAGTTAATCCATTTTCTACACTATGTTGATAAAGAACATTACTAATATAATTGCCTTTGAATCTTTCTCATTTTCATCTATATATATATTTTTGTGATAGATCAGACATTGTTAAAATGTTTTACAACATTTCGGCAATAAGGATTGTATTATCACAATAAAGATTTAAAAGATTATTCCCAGAATACTTTTGTTATTTGACCTTGTTGTGAACAATAAACACAGACACAAATACTGTATATAAATAAATACACAATTATCACCGTACATGTTTGACAAATACCAAAATAAGTAAACAAATCATATCAAAGTTTATAGCGCCATTAAGTGTATGGTAGACAAATCATACGTGAAAGAATCTTGCACCAGCTCTTCATACTTTGCAACAAACACAAAAATGTAATGAACTCCAATAAACGTTAAAGATACATATGAAAGGTTATGTTAGAAATATTTAAAAACAAATCAAACAATTGTTTTGTTTTATCAATTCTATTATATCTTCTAGAAATGTGTTTTGTTCCTTACCTTTTAACAATTTGAATGATGTTAGAAGTAAGCCTTTTCCACAAATTTCATATGGATTTATAGCAACTAACTAAACAATCTTCCAATATAAAAATTTAAAAATCAAAGCATTGAAACTTGGATGCCTAAGTTGGAAAAAATTGAAGTTATTACTGATGAAAACAAAACCCATGGTCTACTATGTAAGACATTATATTTATTACCAGTGCAGTCAACGATGACATCGAAACCCCAGGTTTCATCACCCTTCGTCTGTGCTTCATTAGACTCTACAATTAGTATGTTTGGATGAACTGATTGAAATCCAAGATTCAGTCTGGCTGCCATTTCTTTGCGATGCTCAGATATTTCACTGATCATAACATCTCTGTAGCCATGGAAATGAAACAATGATGCCCAGAGGAGACCAACAATTCCTATGGAAGAATTGTATCAATGTGTTAGGAGAAGTCTATGAGGTGTCAGTGTCAATGTGTTAGGAGAAGTGTACGAGGTGTCAGTGTGAATGTGTTAGGAGAAGTCTATGAGGTGTCAGCCATGGTGATTATAATAGTTATTACGAATTTATTATCTGTGAACAATGAAATGAAATTTGTCACACATGTTAATGGGCTATTCCAGAAAATAAAAGGGATATGGTTGTTGAATAAGCTTGCTGAGTAATAATGCTTAGATCTTCACTCACAGGAAATATTTGAACGAAAAATATAATAGGCTGCAATCCGAGGTTTAGTAATGTTTCCAGTTAGCTTTCCTCACAGATTTATTGAAACAACAGTACTAGAAATAAAATAAATAGATATACTTTGTTCCCAAATCTAGAAACTCACAGTTATCTGGGGAAAAGGGATTAAAAATTCCATTTATCAGGTGCATCTATGTAAGATCATGCATTTTCATTTACAGTACTGTGATCTAAATTTGGTGATGACAGTTTCTTTAAATAAACAAGGGTAATAAACTTGCTGATTCCAAATAATGATTGTTCCCACTTCTGTAACCCTGTAATCTCTTTACACAAAATTAATATTTCATGTCAATTTATTGTAAGAACTCGTAGTTTATCAATATTTATTATAAGATCCTACATGAACAATAAAATGGCTACAAACAAATATATACGTGGAATCCTTACTTACAGTTATTTATATAAAAATGTTATAGATGAACAATTTTAATCAATATAAATAAAAATTATAGGGATAGGGACACATTAAGATGGCTTCTTCAATTATATTTTGCACTACAATAAATTATATATAGTACCTCATAGAATAAAAATAACTGCTATAAGAACTTTAGCTTACTGTTTTATTAATAACTTTTAATGTCATTGGTTTTCCTGAAGCATTTTCGTCTAATATGCATCCTAGATAGTTAACTTCATTGTGTTGACTTTGTGTTGTGTTGACTAATCTTGATTTTTCCATGGTGTTTAAAACTTTCTACCTTTCATTTGTTGTCTCACTTACTGCCACACTCCCAAATAATAACAATGATCAGTTGTTTATATAGAAATGGTGGTTTAATTTTATAAGGGTGGTGAAATCTGAAACAATATATATAACAACCAAAGTTTGGGTGGGTTGTCCAGGCTTGTTTGTGTATTGAGTGACTGCTGTACCCACAGAATGTCCCTCCAACATCCCGTGCTTTTAGTCTCCTTACCCTCATATCCTCTTTGTTAACTTTTCTCCACAATGGATGTAAAAGTACATTTTTGATTGACTTTATTATTATTGCCTTGTTAATTAATACCAAAACTTGAGTATTTCTGTTGTTAGACCAAAGTAACCAGCACAAAGATATTTGGTGGAAAATAATAGATTGATTGAAATAACGTATGCGCATAGACCCTTAACATATAACGTTATGAGTTTTACTGTCTTACTATATCTAGCTGAACACTAGTTACCAAAGTGATCAGAATTAATGGAAATACAAAAAAATCACTGATGATCAAATAATGATGCCATTCCATTATCTTTATAGAATAAAAATCATGTATGTATACAAGCACATAATTTTGAAATATTGACAGAGGACTGACGTTAGAGAATTGAAAATTAGAATACCATAGTTGATTTTTTTACAACTTGTTTTATATTTGATGTTTGGTATTATATTTTTAATCTCACTGATGTTTCTAGTTTGGAACTAATAATGTGCCAGAAGGTTCTACAGTTACACAAACTACATGGTGCTTATGTATATATAATCCCATAAGCATGAAATCCGACCATTAGCAAGGTGAGTCTAAAGAGACTCACGTCATCCCAAAGACACGAGTCTATTGAGTGTGGAGAGACTGACATGTCCACTCTTCACACAAGTCTATTATTGTTCAGGGTTTTTCCTGCTCAAACACTTACAGTATACAACGTCAATTATATTTAGCTTTAATTTTAATTTTGTTTAAAACCCCCTGATGTTATTTTAAAAACTTTTAAAATAGAAACTAACATCATTACTTTACCCAGGGGGTATAGAGTAGGTGATGTATTATTTTCTTTCTGTTACTTTATGATTGCAAATATAAAAATGGATAATTTTATTCCCTTGTGTCACATAAATTTATCTGTCAGAACAACACTTTTTTGGAGAGAGAAACTGGTGTTTACGCGTTAACCAGGTGGTATTGAAGTATAAAAGTGGATGAAAAACCCTTTGATGTTTGTAATAAAGCTTTTCACTATAGCATTCCAATTGATAGTTTGGTTGAAAATAACTATCCCCTGATGTTGTAAAGATTATGTGTACAATGAATGCTGGTGTTACAGAGAAACTTATTATGTATGCAATGAATGCTGGTGTTACAGAGAAAAAAAGATTTGTGTGTACAATGAATGCTGGTGTTACAGAGAAACTGGCATTGTTAACACAAACAGGTGGTTGTGGACTAAAGAAAAACATTCATATTTTAAATCATTTATTTGTGATGGCAAAGATAAAAGTTAAAAGTGGATTAGATTAAACCCCCTGACCAACAAAATATTTATGTACAATGCCACTAGAGAGGAACACTGTCATTATTACTACAAACTCTGGAATTGGAACAAATAAATAATTTGATATTTCTGGTCAGTTATGTGTGATTGCAAAGATAAAAGCAGATCATGATTTCCCCTGTTACCAGGAAATTTTATGTATAGAATGCTGTCACAGAGAGAGCATACACCATATATCTCCTACTACTTCAAAAGTTACATATAGAGCAACTATCGCTGACATTTACACTTACATAGCAAGTCAAAGAAAAAATATTATTCTATGATGACGTGAAACCATATGACCTTAACCCAGTCTCTATTATATTTTACAATGTTTTTCGAACTGCTCATCTTGAAGTTTCATTAAAAAACGATTTTTTTGCATGTACATGTAAATCTCTTAAAATAACTTTCTTTCTTTTTGTAAAGAAAAAATAATAGTGTGATGAAGGGAGAGTTTATGGAATGTTTTATGAAATAGAATAATACAATATGCAGAATTTTTTTTGTCTTGTAATAAATTTTTAATAATCCAGCAAAGACATGTGGACACTCTCACTAGAGAAAAAAGTGGAAAAAGTGCTTTTTCAGAGATATTTACGCTAGTTAATATGAATAATACTTTCACGTAAAAGCAACCTGGACTGGACAAATTATTTTTAGCTGAAGTTCGTATCCGTACGCCTGATTTTTTTCTTGTGTATGTGTCAGTGTACACCTTACTGGAAAAAAATGTATGTGCATACTCATACTCTGCTTGATAGCATACTTATTATTTTCTTTCGTCGAGGTTATATTTGGCAACTTTAGTGTGTTCTTTGATTTCTTTGTATCACACAAAAATTCACCTCATGCTGTCATAGTAGAATTTAACCGTAAAAAAAAAATTCATGATGCGTGAGATACAGTATTCGGTTGTCTAAAATTGATTTAAAATATTGTTACGTAACAGAAAAATATGCTAACACGCATCAACACTTTTGCAAATGATTTTGAAGTAATTAATGTGTTGCTGGATTAAACAGGTGTAAACAAGATTGAAAACGTATAAAATTCAGAAAGAAGAACAAAAACACGCAAACATTGTTTGTTTGATTAATTTACTGATTTTCTAGATGCTAATTATATTTGTAGGTCACAACACGTGTTTGGAACTTGGCGATAAGACTATTTTTATATGTTATTATATCTCAAACATTGTAAACACTTATGTTTTTTAACGGCGAAATACATAAACTAAACTAAACACAGGACCTGATAGACCTTTTCATATTAGGCCGAAATTTGAAGTTTGTTTTTATTAAAAACGGACTTCAAATATGGATTCCATGTAAAAAAAAATTATGCTTATAGAGTATTTTCAAAGTTTTAAATCGAAACAGAGCCTATTTTTTTTGGCTTATCACCATATCCGGTTAAAGCCTTCTTATATTTCGATTTAGCAACCCAAGCCTCATTATGATAAAGAGGCTTGGGTTATTGAATATTTTCTAACAATTAATAACGCTTCCTTGTTTTACTAAGAACTACAAAAAATGTTTGTTGTTGTTTATTTTTTGACAAGGAATCGTATCTTTAATCTGGTTTTCATTAAAATGTACAGAAGTGCTGTTTTGAAAAGATGATGTAATATAGTGCAATGAGTTATGAAAAGGAGTATTCTCTATCTTTTAGTGCAAATGGGATGTGCTTAAACACTGCGGAACATTTGTGTATATAATTTCAGATTATAGCTAATAGTCCTCCTTTGAAATATTCGCGTATACTCGATGAAATGAACTATGACTTATTGCAGAATCTCCTTTTGCTGTCTTGGAATGCATCGCATGAATGGAAATACCGAGGAAATGGAGGCGAAGGGACAGGGACAGGGTACATGAGAACTGTTTCCCACTAATATTGTTGTTGGTACAATGCTTGACGAACAGTCTTCACCTAAACTTGTAGTACATGCAATTATGGTTGGCGAACATTCTAAAATTATTTTCATGTATGTATTCGTACTTGCCTTGTACGAGCTTCCCACATTTTTAGGATATGACGTTCGTACGAACGCACGTAAGCCTATTTGTGCAGACCTGCTTTATATTCAAACAGTTTTATATCACTCAATATTCATCAATATAATATTGTCAAAATGTCAAACTTGGCCTAGAATTAGCCAGGAAAATATTAATAAACTGACAGTGTGTTTGCAAAAGGAATTCTAAATGTACCTGTTAGCACCCATAATTGTTCAATACATTTAGAAACTTGGAAATATACCATTGAAATACGAAATCATGTATCACAAGTTAATGTTCTTATACAAAATTTATCAACAGACATGCAGGATATAACAAGAAAGATGTATGAATTCCAACTCCACCAGTATACAAAAAGTAAACAGCAAAATTGGTACAGCGATATTATAGAAATAAAAGAGACACTCCAAATGACTGAAAATGATATAACCAAATAGGTGAGATGACAAGGTTTTCTTGGAAACAATTCACACACACTAGAATTCGAGAGACAGCATTTAATGAGTTAGCTAAATCAAAGAAAAAACTAACTAATGCTAAATATGATGTAACCAATTGGAAGGGTCAAATTTATATCAAAATATTTTCAATGGATGAGTCTACTATAATATTTAGACTTAAAACATATATGTTATCAGTTACTGCAAATCTTTGCACCTCCAGACCATTTTATCTCATGTACAAGATACAGCGTCGACACATTGGATTGACTATTGTTAGATGGGGATGGTATCACAACTGCTAAATTTTAAAAACTGATGATTAAATTTGATGAACGGTCCATACTATGTACTTAATGGAAACCCAGAGCATCTCCTTGTGACTGTGCCACATACTTGATAATATTATTTAGTAGTCATACTTGTAATTTTGTTAGGTGTGTGTTAGTATGTAATAATAATAATAACCTGGGACTTATGAGCAGTGGTAACACATAGCAGAATGAAAAACCTAATTTAATTATAACGTGGATGAAAAAGATAAAACACAAAATGTAAATTTAATAGTTACGAAAAACACAACGATAAAGATAGAAATTAATGGAATTTTCTTTTGTCTAAAAATGTTTATTTGGAAAACTTCAGTAGTTAAATAAATCATCACCAAAACTACTCATGAAAAATAATCTACATGAGTCGTGAGTCTAATTGTGAGTTAAACTAACAGACTCGCACAGGATTTCAAGCCCTGCAACACACATAATAACAAAAACAAAAACTGAAGAAAATTGACAAAAAGTTTATTCACCTGCTCCAGCCACCAAGATCTTAGAGTCCTTCTCTATAACACCCATATTATCCCAACCACGGAGAATGGTGGATAATGGTTGGCAGAAAACAGATTGTTTTATTGGCATGGTAGGTGGGAGTACAAAACATAAGTGTGATGGAACAACACAAAATTGCTGCCACCCTCCATCCTTCATGTATCCAATGGCTGTCTTCATTGCTTCACTAACACAGAACTGTGGTCGACCTCGAACACAGTAATGACATGTGGAACAGTAATCATATGGATTAACACACACTCTGAAAAATAAAAAAATAACAAAGCTTATTATATATGCCACTTCTTTTAAAATGGTATCTTTGTGATAACAAACATACTGATTTTGTACAATAAATATTATTCCACCCATTCAACTTTAGTATGTTTAACTGGAACCAACAGCTTCTTCAAATATTTTAGTTCTAAAACTTCAAACTATTTTTCACATTATATAACTATCCAACTATATAACTATCCAACTTGGCATAAACTCACAAAACTATGTAAAAATCAAATAATTAGTTAAATATGTATAACTTTATGTTACAGGCTGTCAAATCCAACATGAATCTGCTGTTCTGATTCACGTCCAGATTCGCGTCACATTCCATGACGCAAGTCTAAGTGGATTCATGTATACTTAGGTAAACAAAAATTATTTTTCCTTAGTGTTTGATCTTTCATTTCTTTTTTATATATTTCCTTGTTATAAAAAATTGCAATTTCCTTTCAGCTAGAGACACGTCATTTTTAAAAACAACAAAGCCAAACTGAAAAACGTGTATATAAATATATAATAAAAGAATATCTTCGATACTTAAAACAATAAATAAATAAAATCAAAATATAAACTTACAATAGTGGCGGCTCACGCAGTTAGTTTTTCTATGTGGTTGTTGTGAATAAACCGATCAAATTGGGCTTTAAAAGGAGTTACTTATGATGTTTATATATAGTTATATATTTGTAGTTAGAATAAATAAATAGTTGTATATTGAGTTTCAGAAAGCCAGTTGCTTAGAAAAATAGTTTAGTAAAATAATGAAACTCAAACAGATTCGCGTGTGATTAGTTTACGAGAATCCATTTAGATTCGATGTTATTTGTGACCTCAAAAATATGAGAATCTAAATAGATTTGCCCCAGTGAAGGTTGGATTTGACAGCTGGTTTCAGGATTTGTTTAGAGAAATGTTTTTTGATGTTAAAATGCATTTACATTTTTGATCCCCTCTATACAGACACATTCGGATCATGTATTTTACAGACTATGAAATATAAATATTAAAAGTGCTTTTAATCCCTCCTAAAACACTGTTTATATTCTGGAAATTCCTCATATCCCTAATTATGTCAATAAAAATACAGAACAAAATACCACATGAAAATTCAGAGTGCTAAAAATTATCAAGATTTTGTTGTTGTTAAAATTATGTTCTATTTAATACATTATTTTGTAAACATAAAAACATTTCCCTTCCAAACTTTGAAACAAATTTTAAAACACTTTCCTGTATCTGTGATATTCTCCTTCCCAATGAAATAAATGGACAGAACATTCTGAACCTTTAGAGTTTCATTCCATTTCTAACAATGTGCGATGAATAAACTTGTCAGAGATAATGAAGCATGCATAAATTAGACCATATTATGGTATATAATATATTTACTTTAATTTAAACAAATATGGATACAATATCTATGTGTACAGTACATCAATAAATCGAGTTTCAAAGACTATTGAACATCAAGAGTGCACAGGTGTATGGAATGCTCAGAATGTTGTCGAAACATTCAACATTCCAAATGAACCAGCTCTTGACTAGACATTTCAAAGTAAAGAGAAATAGCTTTTTCTTTGTTCCCAATATTTATATAATAATTGACATTTGAGATGATTAATGAAAGACCCTTTAGCAAAACAGGATTTGCATTGTGGTTGCATCATGTTTTGCACCACATTACAGATAAAGTGCCCTTAAAAAGTCAACAAATTTAGTTTTGCCATATAAGAATCTATAGAAATAGTGCCCATAAAAAGACAATCACGGTATCGTTAATAACTTTTAAACTTTTTTTCTTCTATTCAAGTTAGGTATTAACACCTTATAGACACTCACAAATACAACACTCACCACTAGCTGACGAAGACAATTAATGTATAGTTAGACTAGTGGAACACACAACATATAACATATAGTGGGTGTGGCCCTGTGAGGACAATAGGTCTCTCCATGTGGAAACGTTGCCCAACTTCTCATCCATAAACCTCTATACAAGATATAAATTTTTGCTCCAGTCAGGATTCGAACCTGGGGGTCGCTCCGTCAAAGGTGAGAGCGTAAATCACTACACTATCGATCCACAACTATTATAACTAATACATCTATGTATATTAAACTATTTTAGCTATGGGTTTGAAATTTGGTATGATAGACAACTAAATTTTATTGTCAGAAAATATAAACATATTTCACTTCTTTGCCAGTTTCAGAAACTGTTAAGAATAACGTGAAAAATATGCCCTAGCCAGCGTATTGAATCCTACTGGTCTATAAGCTAAGGAGGGACAGAACTGGGATGGTGGAAGTCATTTTCCAAGATATGATAGACATTGATATTTTCGATTTCTCGGACCCAGTTCCAGTTAATCATTTGTAACATAAATAATCTCTTTACAAATAATATCTACATATCAACCAAAAATGCAAGCAATCAACTAGAACTGGTACAGTACGGTTATAGGCAACTAAATTTTGTTGTCAGAAAATATAAATGTATTTCACCTAGGGACACCAATGGCATAATCGTCAAATCATTTTTTATACTGACAATTCCTCCATTACCGACATCTGGTGGATGGGATCATGCAAGGATGAACATATTAGGCATTAAATCCATGCCTTGTTTTTCTTCACAGCTACCAACAACATAAATGTTTTAATGTATCATATCCCAGGTCACTGTAATCCTCTTGCAGATGCCTTATCTCGTTTACAGGTCGGTAAGTTCATGATGCTTCAACATACAGCAGATGAAGAACTGACACCAGTAGCTCCCAGAATATGGGCCATTTAATTCCAGACTTATGGAGATTTTACACTCATACATTGGCAGACTCCACCTTCTAAACTTACACTAAAGCTTTCAATAGTTACCAGTCATTTTGTTTGCATTCTTCCATTAGTTATTTCCCATTGTGTGTATGTGTCCTCCAGTATTTTGTTGTGTCCTTGGCTAGATGTATTGCTTATTGTTCAATCAAAGCTTTGTGTGGCATCTGCTACTTCAGCATTATGTTCAGCTAACCATGCCAGTATTCTAATATGTACCAGTTGTAATATCTTCTCCGTGCAATTTGATGTTTTGAGAGTATCACAAGGCAATGACCTCGCAGAAGTCCAATCACCATACAGCATTTACATCAAATTACTGCATTTCTTCATTTGTCGCACTATCATCATTCAGATCACCTAATGTGGCATAGTGTGGTTACAATCGCATTTTTTTTTTTTTTTTGCATTCAGCGGAGAACACCTCTCCATCAGCTCATCAATACTTTCCACATTCCACACTAATGTTTTCAGATATCCAGTTCGCCACATATTTTTCTATGGTGTATGTCTCCAACAAACACTTTTCGTGCTGGTCGTGTCCTTTGGGTGCCTGCTACCTATAATGAGCTGTGTCCCACGAATTTGCTACATGCCTACTTACAGTATTGTTGTCTCATATTGTTCACTTGCTGTGTTAGTCAGCTGTTTTATTGGGCATGTCTTTGCTTACACCAGAATGTCATTGTTGACACCACATCATGAGTTGTTGTTGACTCACTGTTTTGTCCAGCTGTTTATTGAGCAGGTTCTTTACAAGCACTAGAGTCGTTGTGGACTCCGCAGACAAGAGTCGTTGTAGGGTCCACAGAACATAGTCATTGTGGACTCATTAGGCAGTACACTAGGGAGTCGTTTACTCCCTATTAGATGTTTCATCATTGTTCCCATTAGAGTTGTTGTTGGCTCCTTTTGTTGTTTTTACGCATTTGATATTTTTAATTACAAGACTACAAGACTACAAGAATGAACAATGGGATACAGCAAATATTTTCTTTTGCCTCAATATCCCCAGTTTTCCCCAACTGGTGTGTTTCATTGTTTGAGCCTGCACAGTTAAATATATTTATGTACGATTAGTAAATAAATATTAACCTGTCCAAGTGTTCCTATACATACATCATAGTGTTGAAGAACAAAAAGAAATCATAAGAATAAGAAAATATTATACTCTACACGTCTCAACAAGCAGCAAGAAAATATTATACCCTACATGTCTCAACAAGCAACACGAAAATATT
This sequence comes from Bythotiara depressa, assembly GCA_027564595.1. Classification (NCBI taxonomy): domain Eukaryota; kingdom Metazoa; phylum Cnidaria; class Hydrozoa; order Anthoathecata; family Bythotiaridae; genus Bythotiara; species Bythotiara depressa. Next base: position 17,947 of record JANTOQ010640899.1, read on the forward strand.
ATACCCTACATGTCTCAACAAGCAGCAAGAAATGTGGAGCATCTTGCAATACTATGCAGAAACATTGAGTATACAACAGTCTGTAACAGAAATTACAAAAGAGACAATAAATAAAAAATACACCCATATAAGGGAGCCTTTCCCAACATAAAACTATTGTTATAGAAAGTATTCTAGTAAATGCTTATAGGAGCATGATGAAACAGTTGCGATAATTTTTTGAAACACAATGATCCAAGCCAATTACATACTCCTGAATTCACATAAATATATAAGGTCATAATTTAACTCCTGATAACTTCATTTCACCTTACATTTTTTCAATATAATATAAATAAAGTACATACATATAAACCTAGCTTATAAACCATTTTATGCCAAACAAACAATAACAAAAAATGCTACTATAAATAACAAACTTACCGGTCTCCTATTTTTAGATGAGTAACCTTTTTCCCAATTTCTGACACAACACCTGAAAATTCATGACCCTGTATCACACGGCTTGCAGCCGGAAATTTACCAGCGATTATGGACAAATCTGTACCACAAACGCCAGAATGAGAAACTTTAACAATAACATCATTATGATTTGTAAGCTTTGGTAAAGGTTTAGTGATAAGGGATAATGAACTATCATACAACTGAACAGCAGTATTCATTGTTATGTATATTGTATTTCTACTGAATCTAAAAATAGAAAGTTACAAAATTAGAGTTTTAAATAAGACAATCATCCTCAAATGGACTGTAATAAGCTATTCCTCAAATGGCCAGACATGATATATATATTTTAGTATAATTCACTAGATATTAATATATATATCATTTATTCCACCGTTTTAACAGCTTCCTCTGATATGGCTTGTCCATGTGTATTTCAGCAGCTCATCAGTGCATATTTTGTATGATTCGTTTAAAATATTGAATGTCCGTGTGTATTTCAGCAGCTCGTTGGTGCATATTTTAGATGATTCATTTAAAATATAGAAAGAAAAAGATTTTCAGGCTGATAAAAAAACTTCTCATTGTTTGTTATACTTATTATTGTTTGTCAATTAAAATATTTTATTTATGCAAAACACAGCTGGTTTCCATGGAAACGGAATCATTCAGCAAGCATCCATAGTCATATGAAAGAAAAAAAAAATTGAAAACAACTTTTCGTGGACAGTAGAAATAGTAAAAACTGTCGGTTTTTCAAAATTTAAAACAATGTGCTACTGCTACAAATTTCGGACCAAGACCATGCTGTATGCTCTAAAGAATATAATAAGTTTATATGACAAAAATAAAATAAGTTGATGGCACCTTTAAAAATGTTAAGACACTATAAACAATAAAAAAAAAGTTAAAAATAATGTGGAATTATTTTATACTGTTGATGTGGTATGATCATAAATGAGAACTACACCCAACTCTGAACAAGATAACAGAAAACGAGTTTACACAATATA
>JANTOQ010640900.1:0-10365 GCA_027564595.1 Bythotiara depressa
ATATTAGCCCGGTTCTGACGTCATAAATTGCGCTCTAAACCAATCAGATTCGCGATCAGACGCGCAGCCCTGATGGCCGGGTAATAATGTCCTGTTTCTCTTGTATTTGTTCATGTTTTATAACTTGATTTTTTTACTTTTGTTTATCTTTCTATGTGTTCATGTTGAAATTTATATAGCATTGAATTTTAAGGAAGATTAAAGAAATTAACTAATAAAATGTTTATTAAATAACTTCCACAAATCCGTCAAATGGATGGCCCAAATCAGAGAAAAGCTAGGCACTTCTACATGACAAATCAATAGATAAACAGAACATTAAAAAAATATTTATTTTTCTGTTATGTTGGGGACGTCATATGACATAAATTGTGCTACGAAAATGACGTCAAATTTGCGCAGTATAAAAGGAACTGCACTGTCGTGTAATTGCGCATTTTGTTACTCCATTGCGCATTTTGTTACTCCATAGTTTGAGTAGTATACGTGCTTTCGCAAGCAGATATTGCAGTTTTAAAGTCTGTATTGTGAAGTTATTGAGTTAGATTGAAATAATAACTAGTAGTTAACAGTGATATATAAAGAAAGTTAATAGAAATAACCATGCAGTTACCGCGACCAACGCGGTTTCGAAAAGGAAGGAAGAAACATAAACCATATTTCTTGGCAAATGTCTGCCAAAATTTCGTTGCCCTTTTCACTTGCTGCTTTTCCAGTGGCAGCAGTAAGCGTAGAACCAAAGTGGGGATAAATAAATCATGCACAGTCGTTGCAGAAACAATCGATGAACCTGAAGTATATGTAGCGTGGTCATGTGGAGAAACTGATCCATCTATACTGGATTCTGCAAGCGTTGGAGAGGTACATGATGGGGATAGTTTGCATGGGTGTATGGGCATGCACCATCTTGATGTGAATATTCAAACGGCATCATCCAGTGCGGCTGATGGTATTGGTACAAAGGAAGTGAACAACGTACAATATGATGAGCATCATGAAAAAGGTATTGTATGCAAAGATGGAACACCATCCGTTAATGAAAATGACGATCTTAAGGCTGCCGACGAAAGTGCTGAAAATGGAAAATGGGGTGATGACTGTGGCTCCACAGGCGGCGGTATAAATACACAAGGTTCGGATACGGAGAGAGAGAAAGAAAACCGCAAGGAAAATGATACCAACACTGCTGTAGGTAAGTAAACAGTAGCATACTTTATTTTAGAAGATAGTATATTGCAAATGATTATGTTAGACGTCAAAAACACAAACAATAAGATAATACTGGTTGGTGAAAATATCAACCTCGTTACCAGTGCTTTTTTTCCTTATTCGATATAACTGATGGCAGAAGAAAAGATTTCTCCTCAGTCATCATGTCGAAAAAGAAAATTAGCGATTGGTACTGAGTTAGGATTTTACTATATTTATAAGTAAGTAAGTAAGTATTTATTTACCATCAGCATGTTAAAATAACAACACCAAAAGTATTAAATAAATATTAAAAAATATGTAAATATGCTGTATATATCTAAAAACAATTTAAATAACAACTAGAAAGGGGGCTCAGGATGGCTGATGGTCGGGATAACACAAGAAAGACTTGAAGGCCTTATTTCCCTTTAGAAAAAGGCGGAGGATAGTAAAAATGTTTTATACATAAAACTCGGTATGAATTCAAATCAGTTTGACATTTCTACTACACATGCGCCGTTGTCCATATAACAGAAAATACTTATTCTACGCATGAGTGGTAGTAAACTCAAACCGGTTTGGGTTAGTATTGGTCCCCGTGTAACCAGGCCTCAGTAACCATATTATGAAAGATTTTATTAACCATTTAATGCACGTGTCCCCGGAAAGGAGTCAAGTCATTGGTCATTTATTTGCTATTTTGCTTTTTTCCAGGGGGTTAATTATTGAAAATACATTGTAAAATAAATTTGGTGAAAGCTGACAAGGCTCCCCGATTCCTCATAAAATTATAAAGGTTTCCAATGGGTTGTTTAATATAACCAGGTGGTATGGATATGCATTGAAGTGTTAAGGAGTATTTGAAGAGTTTCTTTCTACTTCTATTACATGCTTAAGAATAATTTGCATACACTCAGAAAAACAATAATGTCTGAATGATTCAGCCTCGTTCTCAGGCTCTGGTTTTTTTTACAATCGAAAGGTCGAGTATAATTTCATCTCTTATAAAAATATTTTTCCACTACCACAGGAACGGATCGCTTCATAGAGGTATTCTGCAAACAGTACGATCGCCTGTATTTGCAATCCCCCATTCTTGTGTCATCAAGTAGCCTCAATGGAGGAGGGGATTCAAAAGAAATGTGCATCCTTAATGAAGCAACTAGCGGATACAGTAACAGACAACCAATGGCGCCACTTACTGCAGGTTCGAGCGGCGATAAAGGAAGCGAAGGTAGTAGCAGTGACGTTGCTACTGATACAAAACAAAAGAATGAAGCCATTAAGCAGAAATGGATTGGCGAGGCACAAGAGCCGATGCAAAATGTTATGGGTACCTGCGACAAGGTTGTAAGAGCATCCAACATCACTGAAGCGCAGCACCCTTGCATTATGAAAGGAGGTGGCATGCAAATACATAAGAAAGAAGGTGGAGAACGTGGATTTCCAACAATGGGCATAGATAAACAAGACACGGCTAGGCTTATGATGTTACGAGATCATTCCAGACAAATAGATACAGATAACTACAGACGACAGCAGGTAAGAACAGTGTGTTAATTTTTTACTTGAAATGACATAGCAACATGCAAGATCATTTCCAACACAAGACAACTTATTATGTTGCAGGAAATTGTGAAACATCTTTACTTTTCAATATAAACCTTTTTCCTTAGCCACGGAGAGAAGATGTACGATGCAAGTCACCCGTTTTGAACCGTCGGTCATCGTCATCAAAACCAAGTTATATCTACTTGAATACGACGTTTGAATCATCCACAAGAAGTGTTTCGTCAAGATCACTTGGAAGTTACAGAAGCAGCCTCGAATTGCGCTCAATTTCGGAACATGAATCAGGAGCATTTGAAGACGACAATTCCGTCAAGGACTTTGCAGATGACACGACAGATGTTAAAGTGGAAAATGATGGAAGTGTTCGAGAAACAAAAAAATGTTTTGAAACAACAGAGAATAAGGTACCAAATCACAAAATCAGTGAAATAATTGAGGAGGACGAGGAAGAAGAGCGAGACGAAGAAGAAAAGGACAATAGAGACAGAGAAGACGGGCATAGTTACGAAATTGACGATCAAAAATCCATCAAGGACGTTCCGGATGACATACCACAAAATAGCGGGGTTCAAAGTACAGGGGAAACAAAAAAGTGTCTTGAAACAACAAGGAAAAGGAAGGTATCAAATCAAACCATCTGTGAGATAATTGAGGAGGAGGAGGAGGAGGAGGAAGAAGAGGGAGATGCAGAAGAAGAGACTGAAGAAGAGGGAGACGAAGGAGATGAACCAGGTGACGAAGAAGATGAAAAAGAAGAGGATGAAGGAATAGAAGAAGATGGAAACAACAAACATGGAGAAAATGGGGACAGTTGGCATGAGGACGAAGGTGATGGAGGAGAAGGAGGAGAAGAAGGAGTAGAAGGAGGTGCAGGTGCAGGAAATGGAGCAGGAGCAATGGCTTATTTTTTCTCCGTCCTCACTGTCTTCTTCCTCTACCTTTCCTCCATCCCCTTCTATTCTATACTCTTCGTCTCCAGTGGGAATGCAGAAGAAGAGACTGAAGAAGAGGGAGTGGAAGGGGACGAAGGAGATGGGATAGCTGACGAAGAAGATGAAAAAGAGGGGGATGAAGAGACAGAAGAGGACGAAAACAACGAACATGGAGAAAATGGGGACAGTGGGCATGGGGAGGAAGGCGATGGAGGAGGAAGAGGAGGGGAAGGAGGAGAAGGAGGTGCAGGTGCAGGTGCAGGTGCAGGAAATGGAGCAGGAGTAGGAAAGGATGAAGAGACCAACAGTGATGAAAATGAAGAAGATAAGGAGAATGCAGAAGAAGAGACTGGAGAAGAGGGAGAGGAAGGGGACGAAGGAGATGGAATAGGTGACGAAGAAGATGAAAAAGAGGGGGTTGAAATGACAGAAGAGAACGAAAACAACGAACATGGAGAAAATGGGAACAGTGGGCATGGGGACGAAGGCGAGTAGCAGGTGCAGGTGCAGGACATGGAGCAGGAGCAGGAGAAGGAGAAGGAAAGGATGAAGAGGCCAACAGTGATGAAAATAAAGAAGACAGGGGAAATGCAGAAGAAGAGACTGAAGAAGGGAGAGAGGAAGGAGACGAAGGAGATGGGGTAGGTGACGAAGAAGATGAAAAAGAGGGGGATGAAGGGACAGAAGAGGAAGCAAACAACGAACATGGAGAAAATGGGGACAGTGGGAATGGGGACGAAGGTGATGTAGGAGAACGATGTGCAGGTGCAGGATATGGAGCTGGTGATGGAAAGGGTGAAGAAGCCAATAGCGATGGAAATGAAGAAAACAAGGAGCATGTAAAGGAAGGGACAGAAGGAAATAAAGAGAAAGGAGCTGAAGGAGATGGAGACGAAGAGTATGGAATAGAAGGGGATGGAGGAAAGGTAGAGGAAGAATACAGTGAGGACGGAGAAAAATGGACGGTGAAGAGAGAGACGTAATATATGGAGATGGGAGCGAAGGAGATGAAGACACTGGAAATGAGGATGGTGGAAAAGGAAAGGGATAAGGAACCATCGTAGATGGAAAGGAAACATGTGCAGAAGAAGAGGGAAATAGGAATGGAGAAAGGGGGGACAACAGAATTCGAGAAGGTGGCTGTGGTGTTGGTGGAGACCAAGGAGATGGAGAAGGTAACGAAGGAGATAGATCCGTTGATGACGAAGCAAAGGGAGAAGAAGATGAAGAAGAAAGGGACAGAGATAACGAAGAAACGGGAGGATATGGAGATTGCAAGGACAGAGGCGGTGAATGTGATAGAAAAGTGGGAAAGGGATAAAAAGAGGTCAAGGTAGATGGAGGAGACAATGAAGAAGGGTGTTAAGAATGGGAAGGCATGCTAGTTTAAAATTGGTAGAATTTCAACCCTAACTACTATTATCAAAGTTGAGACACTTATCGATAAAGATATTTCGTTTTGGCAGCTAAGTGCTTTACCAGAGCTTAAATAAGCGGTGGTTGTAAATGACAGACAGAAGGCATTCAAACAGTTACAAAAACCAGACATTAAATGACTTATTAGAGATAATGTAAATTATAGAATATTCATTCATGAGTATCTAGATATTCCATTAAACCCCTGAGTTTTCCTTGCCTTCCAGTTGATGTGAACCCACAGAATAGCCTTCACAGAACTATTCTTTACACACAACTTTGTTTCAGAATGTTTCGTCAGCAATTTTTGCATTATTTCGTTAGTGACGAAACGGCTGATATATACTAAGTGGATTTGTGTCCGCTAATCTCCTTGGTGTCAGCTAAGAACATCCCACGACCAGCAATACCAGGTTTATACCTCAAATTGATGTCATGTTCAGTAGTCGTAGCAAGTAAAACACACAAGTTTTAAAACATATTTCGTCACTTACGAGGCTTCATCAATAATGTTTTTCATAATATAATAAATACCGATGAAGCTTCGTCAGAAATACAAAAATATGAAATTATATAAATAAGATATAAAGATAGAGAAAAACCAAAACTTTACTAAAATCTCCTGCTAGCTGACAAACTTCGGCTCCATCATAGCTTCCCATATTGACGTCAAAACAACTTTCAGTTGTAATGTAATCTTCCTTTACAGTTTTAACCCTTTACATAAGCATGCCTCCTGGTTCTATTAAACTTCTCATTGGAAACCTTTATAATTTTACGATGTACCAGGGGGTCTGATCAGCTTTTATCAAATTTATTTAACATTATATTACCAATAATTAACCTCCTGAAAAAGCAAAATAGCTAACAAATGACTAATGATTTTATACATTTCCGGGGACGCTATGCAAAAGGGTTAAATAAAAATAAAGAGTGCATTATAAAAGTGGTTTGTATAATCAGAAAACATAATTGGATCTAGAATATTACTATTATTATTAAAAGCGTACAATCTTACACATAATTCTGTTGGAAAATGCGCCAAGAACACAAAAATATAAGATTGTATATAAAGTTAGAGAAAAAGCTATTATTTTTCTGTATACCAAGGACTTAAGACGTTCGGGATCTTGTTCAGCATGGCTGCACAAAGGGGGCTCTCACTAGCCTCTTAATTGGTCCCTTTGTGGTCCCTGCGACGTCATAAAATAAGTAGATATGTGAATGAAGAAGCATTTGCAAGCTTTGGACATGGGTAAGGTACCAAAATAGGAATGAAGCATTGTAGAAACCGTAGAAACCTTTAACTTGGTTTCAGATAAGAGTTCATTCATTTTATGTAATCAGTTTTGTTAAGAATAACCACCCTATTACCTGTTTATATAATCAGTTTTGTTAGGGATAACCACTCTAATACCTTTATCGGGCAGGATCTTGACGTAAGTCACTTAAAGCTTTCCATTCGTCGTCGGAGTAGGAATAGGATTGGTATTTTAACTTTGTTTTTAAACGGTCTTGATCTTCGTTGTTTTTCCTACTAAGTCAAATCAATCCCAACTACCTCCACCAATATTTAATTACAACAATGTTGTCCTAAAACATCTCAAAAACATTTAGGAATTATTGTAGACGCTAAGCTTATATTTAATCATTATCTGAAGGAGAGAATTGGAAAAGCTAATAAAGGAATTGGTGTTATATATAACACTTATCTAGGTAAGTATTACTAAATGTATACGAAGCATATGTGAGAACATATATGGACTATGGAGATTCCAATTATACATAATCATAATCCAATTAGTGATACTTTTATACAGAAAATTAAGTCAGTGAAGCACAATGCAGCGGTGGTGCTTATTAGAGGCACATCCAAAGAAAAACTAATCTGTGAATCAGGGAATCAGGGCTTAAATATTTATCTGATAGAAGATGGTATGGAAGAGAATGCTTCTTTTATAAAATTGTAAATAACCAATCAACATCCTATCTACGTGCTTATCTAGCTGAACTAAAATCTACCACTTACAATCTTAGAAAATCCAAACATTTTACCGTTCTAAAGACAAGAACTAATCGTTTTTTTCGTTTTCCTTCTTTCCAATATGCACAGCTCAATTGGATAACCTTGTCATTAGAATACAAGCATCGTCCAAAGGCCTATTCGTCAATCTCAATATGGAAACCATATTCCATGTGTTCTAAAGTTACTGACAAGACTTCGAATGGGACTTAGCAGTTTACCAGAAACAATGACACCCTGGATCCTTTTTGTTTATGTAACGTAGGATTCAGGTGGTCTTATCAGCTTTTACCAAATTTATTTTACATTATATTTCCAATGCTTAAACCCCTAGAAAAATTGTTGTAGCTACTTTATATAAAGACTTTCATATTTTGTGCATATGTGATGTACATGTATTTTGTTTCCTTTGTTTCTGTTTCATTTGTGGCAGTAGTCTCTGGCGGACATCACAGGTGTCTTGCGGGGTCTATTGCTTCTGCGCTGTCTGTTATGTGTTGGTAAATGGGGTCTACTGCTTCTGTGTTGTCTGTTACGTGTTGGCAAATGTCCATGTTTCAATTTACTTTATTATTTTGATGTGTGTGTCAATGTAATTTATTATTTATGAATACAAAATAATACTAATAAAACAAAATCAATGAACACTTATCCTACGAAAGCAAGGTTAAAGCTTTAGATCAAGATATAGCTAAAAAACGAGTAGAAACTAACTTCCCGCTTGCGAGAAAGTGTCATTTTTTCGTAAATCATATGATAATGCTCCCATTGACAACAATATCAGTCAAAATAAGCAGCTTTTAATTCTACCGTACGCTGGTGAAATAGGTTGTACCATGGTAAAATCTTAAAAGAAAAACCTTATGAGAGTATTACCTAAAAATGTGGAGCCTCAAATTGTATACACTGGTACTAGGTTGGTTTCCTATTTCAATTTAAAGACACGACACCGTTTGAAGAGAAGCACGATTTCGTGTATAGTGTGTCGTGCCCTGCTACTCAGGGCGAGGCCAGTTATGTTGGAGAGAGTGGAAGAAGAAGAATTGAGCGTATAAAGATCACAACGGTGGAGACCACAATTCTCACTTACTAAAGCACGCCATTGAAAACGACCACAGTTGTGTCACTAATGAGGGTTTCAAACTGTTCACTTGAGAGTTTTTAACCTACACGTATTTTTTTTACAAGAAAACCATTTATAAGAAAAAAAAGCTAAGAAACTTTTCTAGTACCCATAACCAAATTAAGAAACCTCTCAATTTTTCCTTCACCTAAAATTTCTTTCATCTATTTTTATTTGAAAGGTGCAGTATTTGTTGTTTTTTAATCTGCACAAATCTTTGTAGATAAATGTTATTCAATGTAATTACAAAACAAAGTATACAAAGAAAAGTTAGCTATTATTGTACGTTGTTTTGCTTTTATATATCTTCTGTTCACAGGTATTTTAATATAGCCGTTGTAATACCGAAAAAACAAGCTACTTTATTCAAGTTCAATTTTACAAAGCAAATCAAACATCGTGGGCAATTAGTAAACGTCACTGAGACAAATTTAGTAGTTGAAAAAACAGCAACTTTTACGTGTGAAAAATGTAATGGGAAATTTAAAACAAGTGGAGCCTTATGGATGCATTCAAAATGGTGTCAACAGTCTTCATCTAGTAAAGAGAAAAGTTCGTTTACTTTATGTACTGCTGAATTAAGTAATGATAAGGAAAATGTTAAAACAGCCGTTAAATCAGTTGCTGAAGGATTGGTTGACAAGGTTGTGTCGCAAGAAGAGCGGCAGGCATGGAGGTAAAGAGAGAAAATCGTACGACTTTCAGTTTAAGATGAACGTGCTGAAAGAGTTGAGAAAGACGGACATGACTGCAGTGGATGTTGCATCAAAATATGGCATCCACAAGTCTTTAGTAACCAAGTAGAAAAGGGACGGAAAAAAATGTTGATTATGTTGCAGAAGGAAAAGTGACAAGTTTGTTGAGAAAAGGATGTGCAAGTAGTAAATACCGAGAAATATTTATTAAACTGTATGAACGTTGTCAACAAGTTCGCAAGCAAGGGAGAAAAGTTTCATATGTTTACTTTTATGTTACAATGAACAAAATCAACAGTGAAAAAAATCCTGATGCACCTCATATTCCAAAAAGTGCCGCCATGCGATTTACAAGATCGTATATCGTTAAACTGAGGAGAGTTCAAAGAAAGAAGCGTGTTGACAAATCAAATTTTGATCCGAAAATGCAGCAATGGCACACTACACTACGAGAAGGGATGATCAAAACGGGAAAATCCAAAGCATACTATGATTCAAAATGGGGTAGATTTAAACCACAATGCCGCTTTAACGTCGATCAGGTACCCCTTCCATTTGCAGTTGATAGAAAGACCACATATGAAGTCAATGTTCCAAGCCCTTTGAATACCGGGCTAAACTAATGTTATTACATATACCAACCACGGACGGGACAGACCATATGAATTGAACAACCAATGACGTATATATACGCTGTGTTACTATTGTTCTGCCAACCAAGCAAAAATATGTGAAACTCTTCTGAGCAACCAAGGACGTATATATACGCTATCTTGTGTTCACCGGAGCAACCAAGGACATAGATTCTTGTCATTTTGCAATGGCATGCAACGAGAGAAAAATGTTTTCAACTGAAGAAGTGATTGAAAGAATTTTAGCTGACTCTGATTCTGATCTTTCAGATATTTCTTCTGAAGAAGAATCAGAGATAGAAGATGTAATAGAGGACGGTTTTGAAGTCGAAGTTGAGGTAAACATGACCGAGGAGGAGGAAAGTCATGACAAAGAAATAGAAGACGAACAACAACAAGCTAAAGAAAAATAGTATTTTCAACATCGAGTAAGAACACGAGGTGGAACAAGACCTCGTAGAGGTGTTCGTACAATGGGTGGAAAATGCCTAGCGTCTGTTCAGAAGCCTTCCAGGGAAGACATTCAAAGAGACCTGGAAGCAAAATGGACATCAGTGAGCAAAGAGCCAGTTGTTTCAAATTTCTCTGCAACTCCAGGTGTGCAAGTTTCCCTTCCTGAAGATCCTAGTGCTCTTGAACTTTTTGGTCTTTTTGTAACTGATGAACTGTATGACTTACAGGTAGAACAAACTAACTTATACGCGTTACAGTACATCACAGGTCATCCCGAACTGGGACCTCATTCCTTAGCGAAAAGATGGAAAGAGACAAACAAGGAGGA
>JANTOQ010641233.1:0-10364 GCA_027564595.1 Bythotiara depressa
AGCGTGCTAAAAATAATAGCATATCAGTTGATCAAATTCTGATCGCGAAAAAGTCAAAATCGCATCGCGAAACCCCCCGCGTATTTTTCGCGATACACTAATTTTTAGTTAATTCGAACCCTGATATTAATTTTTTTTATCTATTGTAGGAGTTTGTATAAAAATCCTTCCATCCTCCATAGCTCAAATTTATCATAACATGAGTTGTGTATATACTGAATAACTTATGTATGTTATATTTATCAAGTAAACTGATTTTGCCAAAGTAAAGCATACTGTTTAATTTCGCAAACACTTCAGTTTACAACAAGCAGAGTGAACAAAACCAATCTTGTGTTTAACTAGTGAAAGACATTGGCTTTTCAAAGTTAACTTTGTGATTTTTGCTCTGTGATCACCATATACTTTCGTAAAATTCTTCAAAATAGCAGAGAGATATTTAATAAGCAAACAAGTAGTATTTACACTATTTGACTTTCTGTTTCTAAAATTTGTTTGTTTCTCCTCTCATCTACTCACATCCAAATAAAAATATTCTCGCTACTGTGATTTTACGAGTCTTGTTAGATCCTCTTATTCTTCAGCAGAATTCTGCTACAAATCTAGAAAATGATGATGAGTGTTAAAATGAGTGTTTATTTTTTATTTTTCCAGCTGCTAATCTTGCAGACAACACAGTGGAAGGAAGTGGGAGTGAAGACGAGAGGATGTCAGATGACAGTGAAGATTCAGATAAGGAAGAGACTGGGTATGAAATGTTTATAGCACTCCAGTTTGGACATAAGATTCTCCACTTCAAGTTTTTGTTACAAATATTGTTTTACTTTTTACAGCTCAGAATTTAATTAGTCAATTAGCCATCATTAGTTAATTATGTAACAAATAGTAGATCAGATAGCATTGATCTTTTTGCTAGTACAGCAAACTATATGCATACCACCACCATAACAGAACAGTAAAATAACTCTAACAAGTAAAGTTCATTATGTCATCTCACATTTGTATATTTATTAAAATCTATAAATTCAAGAATAGCTGATAAATGTAGTGATTCTTCCCGACTTTATATTAATTTGTAAAAAATTGTATTTTACATATTATCTCCTGCAGTAAATAATACTACACAATTAGGGAATTTATGTTGGAAAAATTCCAGCTTAAGGGTATAAATGTTAGAGTTTATTTTCATATGGTGTTGATTTTACCGAAACTATAAATATCACAACCCATGAAATTTGGCCAACTAAAAAACCTCTAAGCTTTAAAATTTCTAGTAACTGATTTTGTTCAACTCTATCTGTGAGAATGTTTCTGAATAAAAAATGGCACATACTGTATTATGAAAATTTGTAATAATTATATGACATCCAAAATATATTTTGTTAGAATGTTAATGAACTGCGAAAATTATGGACCACACATGTTTTTTAATGTCCATCAAGTAAAGATGGTTGAAATGGAATCCAATTTCTAAAATTGTTTCTCCAAACGTGATGTGAAAATGCCCCATTATATATAGAGCTGTGAATTTAATATTTTTCTGTTTATTTATGACAAATAATGGAGAGATATTAATTACTCATTGTGTTCATTCAGCACAGAAATGCAAGAAGAGGTGCCTTGCTTACCTCAGAATTGGCAATTTGGTAGGTTTTGTGATGTTTTAAAACACAAACTACAGTGGTATAAGAACACTTTCTGGGGTTTCTCCTGAAAACTATCTGGTAGTTGTGACCTTAGTAGGTTCCCCAACAACTGTTAAATACCCAATCACATTTTTGGACACTTAGAAGTAAAAGGGGCATCAGTCTGAAACATTTTGTCCAGAATTGTACATGTAAGATGTATCATGGCCTATGAGCTGCATGCAAGTTGTACCAGGGTTGATGCTACTACTACATCAAATTTAAAGGAGAGTGTTGTGGCCGGTTTTTAGAGGACTGTATAAAGATAACGAATTTCTGTGATATAACTTTAATTCTTCTTAAATTTATTATATGATATCACTTATACCTTTTTTGTTACAACTCAACGGTTCTTAAAAGTCTGATAAACACACGGCTTACGACCGCATATAAATTGTGATCACGTTATCAACATAACAAAGAATAAACAAAAGAACAATACAATAACGCGACAGAAAATTCGTATTCAGCACTCATGAAAATTGATAAAGACCAATTATTTTCTTATTTCTAGTGATTTTCTCTTTTAAATTTTGCTGACCATGCAAAAGCAGCTATCAAATAAATTTTGTGACGTTATTGTCGACACAGTTCAATAAATCTTAAAAGATGCATGAAATAAACTTTAATTAGCGGTAATTTTTAAAATAAATAAATTGTGTATTCTGGTGACTTTAAATGTTAACATCATCTGGGGAATAAGAAAGCTCACTTTCCCTTCTTCCAACGATAAAGGCCAAGAAGAAATATTGTCTTCTCTCATAGGCTTGCAGCTGTTTCAATTTGAACCCAAATGAGTCATAGAAACTGACGATTCTGAAGAAAGAAAATTCAAATATATATATATATATATTTAAGAATTCTACATATGAACTTGTGAATCTTCCATAAAAACTTCATCACAGTCATTTTTTCTACTGTTCATAATCACACAACAACTTCTTCGTGGTTTGTTTTTATTCCTTATTATGCATTCTCAAAAAAAAGTTATGTAAACTAGTTTACTATATATAATCTGTGAAAAAACTCATGCATTCATGCATGTAACTTATTATCCAACACATCAATCATAAAACAATCTATTTTAATAAAAAGAAAAGAAAAGAAACAATAGATGTGAAATATATAATTATATTCCATCATTACGTTTTACAAATTTTAGTTTCTTAACAGGTCAATTAACAAAATTGTGTAATCAGTAAAACATTTTATCAATTCTACACAAGGTCAAGATAATCAATCATCGAAAATGCAATGAATTTATAAAAAAAAGTGCTTTGAAGAAGCAAGAAACTTTTAACATCGATGTAAGAAATACGAACACGTAGAGAATCTTCAAGTATCGTTCAAAACACTGCTAATCCAAGTGTAAATGACAGATTCTTATACTGTCATCTTTTGGTGTTTTGTTCATTTTAAATTATTCAACCATATTTTCTTAAATTTGTTATCTCATGGAAAACAGTAAAAGCTTATGCCTATTTTTTTCTTCTTCTCTTGCTGCTTGAATGCTTTTGCAATCCACTACAGAACAGTAAATCATGGTACATTTATCACATTTTACTTATACATAATATACTCTACAAAAGCTAAAATGTTCATCACTAACAACATGTATACAGCAACTGCTCATGAATGAAGTTTGTTGTCAATGACATCACATGAATTGTCTACAGCTCATAACTCGAAACTACATCTTTCAACGGCGTAAAACCCAAACGTTAACAGTCATTTTAGTGGTCTACGAGGATTTTTCATTTCACAGAATACGTTTTCTAGGCTAATTCATGTGTGCTGAATCCAATTTTGTTGTAATTTGAAAATGTGAAATCCACGTGACCACTCCTTTAAGAATATTGCTGTCTTTTGAAGTCTTTCATAGAGGAGAGTCAAGATAAGAGTAAAAGGAAACATCAGTGAGGAGAGAAATTACTTATATAATAAATATCCAGTACTAAAAACTATTTTAATTAATGGACACATTAAAAATAAATAAATGGATACATACACAGGGAGGATGAGGATGAGGATATTTTTTACATTTTACCTTGAAATGAGTTACAGGGTACTTAGTGTTGTCCCATTCATGATTCGACTAGCCATCTTACATCTTACATCATCTCACTACAAGGTCCTATTCTAGGTCAAAAGAGGGTCTGGATTATTCGGATCAGTCTTGTGAAATTCCTAGAAAAGTGTCTTTTTTCTTAAAATTTGACACAATTTTCTTTAGAAATTGACCATTAAGTGCCCTTTTTCTCTACTAATGGACTCTGCACCAAAGTTCAAGAATATCCCCTGCTGACATACAGTAGGATTGTGGCATACATGAAAATGTAGATTCTCATCAACACATTCTCCTAGACAGTTTAATAAAAAGAGATTATTTTTAAATATATATATATATAAAGATATAATAAATATATAATATAGAAGAAGTAAATATAAGTATGAAGTAGTTTATTGACTTAGTTTTTGAACACTAAATGTTTTTGCAAATTAAATGACCATATAAGGTATTATCACATGACATGCTCTGGAATTTTTTTACCTTTGTGTTCAGGTTAATTGCAACATGCACATGCATATTGTTTAAAAGGAAGTTATAGGTTTATTCTAATATTTTCTTTTGGAAATAATTCCATGCTGTGTGAATTTTGAATTTTGTCTTGTGAATGTGTTTTTTTCATACTTATTGACAATGAGGACCCTGCGGTTGAATTTCTAATTATAAATAAAACTTCCAGTTGAGATACACAAGCTCCGCATCGAGTCTGCCAGTCAAGGAAGAACTTTCACTGAACCAGACAAAAACATGGTGTGTCTAGCTGTAAATCACTTTATACTATAAAAGGTCAAAGGCAAAAAATTAATGAAGAAGTAAAATAAAACTTTGTATTTTGAGTGGCAATTCTTTCAGCTGTCTTCCATAACTTGTAGTAAATTGTCATATTTATTTATTTATGATTTTCATTTAACCAGTGAATTAATTAAATTAGCAAACAATTAAAAATATTTACCTTGAATGAAATTAATTTACTTGTAAATAACATAATTTACTGTAAATCCTTTTCATTTACTAGTAAATGTTTTTAGTTATGGTAAATTAATGATTTACTGTAAATGCTATATCTATCATTTACGTTTTCAAAATAAATATTTTGGTTCCCAGTAGTGATTTCCACAAGTGCTAATCTTAATACCGAATCTCTCTACCGCTACAATAATGCAATCAGAGTATATTCTAGACCTTTTTGCCTTCAACAATTGAAGGCAGTGCCCTATTTGGGGATGCTAAAATATTCAAATATGCACTCAAATAGGGGGATCTGAATGAAAGATGTGCATATTTTTTAGGAAAAACTCACCCATGCCCTTTGACGCTAGAATAGGCCCCGGCAGCATATGCAAGGTCATTAGTATTACTGATATTTGTATTCATTAATTTAAAAAGAAACGTTCCATCTTATTAACTTCACTCATTAGCAAATACTTCATTCTATATGTTCACTCTGTCATTCTGTCTAACCAAATGACAGGCAATCTGTAATTCTTCATCTGTAAACTCAAGTTCTTCTCAATCAACAGACTGGATAACAACCTGAAGCTGGCTGTTGTTCCCCAACTATCCTGCTGAGCGAGACACCTTCACTAACATTCACATTGTGTATATCAGTAAATGGACTCGTACAGGGTGGCCACTCGTCCTTGAAATCCTTGAATTGTCCTTGAATTTTGTTGGTTCTTGGATTGTGCTTGAAAATTAGCATTTTTCCAGGCATTTCATTCAAATGTCCTTGAATTTACCTAAAGTGTCCTTGGATTTTTGTCTTGGTAAAAAGTTAGTTAAAACTTGAATATACAGCTACATGTACAACTACTGTTCTATGAATTTTTTTAAATGAAATTAACATTTCAGTAGGTTAGACATTAGATAAGTTACTATAATATACTCTCTTGCTTGTGTAACTTTCATTGCTACTGTCAACAGGTTTTGTTCAGGATTGTAGTTGATTTTTAGAGGTCTTAAATGATAGTAAAGCCTACTCTTCTACCAAATGGTTTTAAAAGAAACTGTTTTACAAAGAAAATTTAGTCTTCAGTCAACAGTTAAGAAATGACTTTAAAAGAACTTAAAAGTTTAAGTGTATATACTTTACCAACAGAATGTGGTAGTCTTTCAAATTTGATACTATACAGTTCATTTGTTTTTTTATTATTGTTATTTGCTTTGATTTAACCTGTTTGTACCCATTTTAACCTGTTTGTACCCATTTTGTTCTTATTGTTTTGCTTCTCTAACGTATAGAGAACAGATTTGTAACTTGGTTTTAGGATTGAAATTTTGTAGTTACTTGTTTGATACATCTGTTATTTTTGTTTATGTTTTTCGTTTGGAAATTGTACAAACGTATTTTTCTTGCTGATCTAAGTGAACAATATGTTAGGTTAATTATTTAGCTTTTAGTAATATTTTTGTATTTTTATTTTTTACAAAGGCGAAACTTTCTGGTGGTGGACATTTTTGACAGACTTCGCATACCTTGCAACACTGCTGTTTTTCAACAAGCTCTTTAGAGGGCCAAACCTCCATTTAATTTTACCAATCTATCTCTTCAAGAACTAGTTTTATCATCACAGCTTGCTGTTTTCTAATCACCTTATTAATACGTCCTTGAAAAAGCTCAAAATGTTCTTGAAATGTCCTTGAATTTTACTTGAATTTTTTTGCAAAAATGAGTGGCCACCCTGTACATATCACTCATAAAATGATGCATTCATCAGTATTTTCATCAAGGGAACATCTCTGGAAAGGTTGCTGACTAAAGCTAAGGAGGTCTTCCTCCCCAGGAGACAGAACATCCCCTGTTTGACAACATTATTAATATTATTATTATTATTATTTAGTTAGCTAATAACTGGTTCTCAAACCGCACATAAAAGTTGTTTCATGCTTCAAGGCATGTTTCTCGTGTATTAGAGATTTAATTTTTCATTGTTTATTCTAGGCCTGATGCTAAGAAGGAAGAGGTATATATTTTTCAAAGTTTAATATTTATCTGTGTTTATACAAGTATCTCCTTTCTTTTCTATTGTCTGCCATTTTATTATAGCTTTACAAATAAATCCAATGAAACTCATTTTTGCTTTCTATGAGTGCAGTTCTTTTGTTTTGTTTTGAAAACTGAAATTGAAAATTTGCCATATATTGTGGGACAAAGCTATTTATTTTTGCATCTAAATTAGCATTATTTATTATAAGTTTATTATAGACAATTTGTTTGAAGTGTTATATTATTTATATACAGTGTATTTATAATTATTATGTTTCAAAGGACTTTAATTCAAGCTAATCAAGGTGTCTATTGCAGATATCACATTGCAGCTGGAAATGTATAATGCAGTTACTTAATTCCTTCTCTGTCATAAGTTGCCCATGGCAACAAGTGAAACTATTCATCACACATCAAAACTAATTATTTGTGTAGAATTTCTAGGTTTTGTCAAAATGGAGAAAACGTATTATGAGAAAGAAAAATGGCAAAAATGAAGGTTTGTTTTGTCAAAACACTGTTTTACGGGGATTTCACATACGTTAAATGAAAATTGTTTTTCTGCAATTTCATACACTACTAATGAAGATTTCCGTAACCAAAACCTTTTTTTTAATAGTGATTTCATGTACCATGATTGAAGATTTAATAAATATTTAATAAATACTACTTTATGCATCTATGAAACACTCGACAAAATAACAATGAATAAGGAATTTTAAGTAACTGCAGCCTTCACTTTTAAAGATAGTGGTTTCAATATTTTTCATTTTTATTTTTTAGCAACGTGACATGTTAGATGAGTACTTTGAAGTGCACCATAACAAACAAAAGGCAGTCACATCAGATAAAACATTAGCAAAGTTACAAAATCCCAAGATGATGCAAGAGGTATATAAAAATTAACATCACTCCTATTATTGGAATATTTCTTTTTTGTATTTTTGTACACTTCCACAAGTAGTTATTGTAATTACAGAACTTGAAGATGAGGCCAAACTGAAATTTAATTCTATAGGCCCAACCAATCATAAATTTTCTAATATTATAATAATAATAATAAAATATTTTTTAGTAAATACTTGTTTATCGGTAACTATAGATTTACTTTAGCTTTGAAATTCTTTCTTTTACATAATTATTAACCCTCCTATGAAATTTAGAAAATTTTACACTGACAAATATTTTCCCGACATATCATTTGTTTGAGTTTTGCATTAGCAGCAGTAGGCTTTCTTTGCTGCTAATGCCAGACTGTTTTGGCCAAATTTCCTGTGGTACATCAACACTGGTCAGTAAACATTAGACAAGCTATTGTTTGAAACTTATTATGGTCATCACATATCAAACATAACACAAACTTTTATATTATTTTGCAAACATTACAACAAATATTATTACTGTTCATACTGCCTGCCCTATATTTCTTTTTCTTTAGCTTTTTGTCTTATAAAATATCTGGGAGGTGTATGTGTGGCATGCCATTATTTCCTTTTCTGTCATTGTAATTCCTTTATGGAATTTAAATTTAAAATTTATTTTTAAAAATATGAGCAAGACTGACCTGTGATGTATTTTTTCTACCAAGAAAGCAAGTAGAATAAAACACCTCTAACATGCAAGGTGGACAACTAAAGCTTATTTTATTTTACTTATCTCTACTTTTACTACACTTAACAAGATTATTTTAATGTGCAAAGAGTAATTTAATAAATAATTCTATAATCCACATGCTTAAAAGCAACATAAGATCTAACTTCTGTCAATTGCTATTTTGTCTGTTCAATTATTATTACACTAATTTGAATACTGTTATTATGATATTTATTTGAGATATTCTCTTTATTTGTTAGCAGTATATTTTCTATATGTAAAGGATTAACATTTGCAAATTTGTGCTTCCAGTTTTAAAAGTTGTAGCTATTTTCTCTTATTTTCTTTTTTCTTTTATTTATTTGTGAAGTTACACTTCTTTGTTATCCTTAATCAGACCACGTGTAGGAGAAGTGATTCACATGAAAGGAAATGAGCAAGCCTAAGAGTAAAAAACATGGAGAAACAAATTATAAACTTTAAATATTAGAGAACCAACTTCTGTTTTTTCAATTGCTTACAGTATTAAGTAATTTCTCATTTGTTTTCCTTTTTTCTACAGATTTTGAACCAAATTTCAGAAAGTTGGGGTAAAATGTTAAGATTATTGCAAACGATTTTTGTTGTCCACTAGTATGACTTGCTAGCTTTAATAAAAGGTATGAGAAACCTGTCACTAACATGAAAACTTCAAAAGCACTCACACTTGACAACTCCATGGTGAAAGCTTTTCCATAGGCTGGACCAAACCACAGCCATTTGTATATTTATGTAGGCTCTTCAGTAGCTAGATTACAGATGCTCGCCACCACAGCTGATTTCTTGTCTTTCAGGAGTTGCAGCAGCATTTGAAAAGTGTTCAAGCATCACACATAACAGAAACCATGCAACTGCATAACAAAATTGTCTTGCTGTTTGAAAAATGGATGTTTCAAACTTTGTGAGTTTTTTCATTTTAAAATGATGCATTATGTAGAAATTCCCAAAGAACTCTCTGTAATAAATAACGAACAATGCGTAATTTACAAAATATCTGTACATGTATTTATTCTATTTTAATTAAGGGATGACATGACAGTGTGACTGTTTAAAATATAGAATTTTTAGAAATGTACAGTATATAATAAGTGTGGGTGTGTCTTTTGGACTTCTGTGAAATTTATATTATAATAATTAATAATATTACCACCCTGTATTAAGGCCTGTTATATGATACAATATTCAGCTACAATCTAATTAATTATTCAAAATTAGGAGTTACGATAATCATAATTAATGAGGAAACGATTTAAGAACAGCTCACTTTTGCATAATTATAGAAAAGAAGACTTTTTAGAAGTTCTCTGTTAATGCTAGCATTATGGATGTTAAAATAAGAAACAGAACAGTTTTGTGTTGTATAATTGTTTTCAGTAAAGCTGCATTAAAATTGAAGAAACTCTGTACAGAAGAAGAAGGTCTATTTGGATGAAAGCCTGGTTATACCTTTACCTGTCTATTTCTTCAATGTCCTTATGTTCCTGAGGCTGTTCCATATAATGTTGGAAAGAATTCGGAATTTTTATCAGGGCTGTCATGTTGCTTTTTGAATGCATGATGTGATCAATACTTAATTCTGTTGAAAAAGCTAAATAAATAAAAATGTTTGTGTTGCATATCATACATCATGACAGTACCAGCTGTCAGAATCTTATGATGTTCCATCTGATATTAAAAATCTATTTTTTTAAATCAACTTGGTTTGATTTAAAAAAATTGAAAAATTGAATGTTCATCATGAATAAATGATTAGGAAAAACAATAGAATGCAGATGAATTTTGGAATATTGTAGCTGAATATTATATCGTATAACAGGCCCTTTACAATGCCAACAAAAAGATAGTAAAAGAGTATGACTCAGCAGAAAAACCCTTTGTTTATTTTGAATTTTATTTTGAAAATCAGCAACCAGCATGTGATGTCATCAATTTAATACCTATGATGTCATCAACACAGGCCACAAAAATTCCGTGCACAATCGGCATCGTGCAC
>JANTOQ010641455.1:0-10363 GCA_027564595.1 Bythotiara depressa
CCCTGGTTTCTAGCCTTTTTTGAGGTTTTCAGGCCATAATTTTTTTCAACAAATATTAAATAATTTTAGCGTCCGATCATTGGACGCGCGTCCGATCATCGGACGCTAAAATGGCCCAGATTATAGCCTGAGTATTGATTCCGATGTATATTTTACATTCATTCTTATACAAATAGGAATCAGTATTCAATTATATTTCTAATTATATATAATATGGTAATGTTTAAAATTTTTGTCCTAAATAGTATTTCAGGTACTCCGATTTTGCCACCATTATGAAAATCAAAATTCTGATCTTTGCTGTAAGTTGGTAATGTCTACCTAAGTTTTTCAGTAATCCCAATCACCCTACTAACACATACAACATGAATGATATCTATCTTGACTTTTCTATGGGGTCCTATGGCAGCTCCTAGACTATTGGCAAGTTCCAACGTTCTACTGTTTTCTTTCTGATGTTGACGTGAATATTTATTTGGAGAAGAGACTTGTATTTGAACGAATTATCTATGTTCAAGTTTTGTTTTGAAGGAACAAAAAAATTGGAAAATATTATCTACAAGAAGGTTTTCTTTTTGCAATGAAAGTATCATTGGCACATCAAAAGTAATAATAAACAAATTCATACTTCTAAAGACTCACTCTAAATGTTTAGCACAGATAAATTTATTTCAATTTCACTTTCTATGTTCAAAGTTTGAATTTGGCTGGACTTGTTGCATTTTGTAGCTCTCTACTTTTAGTTTAAAGGAGAACGAACATATGGTTAAAATGAACTCTATTTTTGTTAATTTTAGTTGTAGCAGGGCTTGGTTAATAATAATAAAACATAAATTCCTCACTATTTCCCTCTTTTTACAGAGCAGTGGTGTACAGTTCTTTGATCTTTGAAATATTCCTAATAGAATCATACATCATGGTGGCCACTGGTCCTTGAATTCCTTGAATTTCTTGAATTGTACTTGAATTTTGTTGGTCCTTGGATTGTGCTTGAAAATTAGCACTTTTCCTGGCATTTTGTTCAAATGTCCTTGAATTTACCTAAATTGTTCTTGAATTTTTTGTCTTGTTAAAAGTTAGTTAAAACTTGAATATACAGCTACCTGTACAACTACTGTTCTATGAATTTTTTTAAATAAAGTTAACATTTCAGTAGGTTGGACATTAGATAAGTTACTTACTCTCTTGCTTGTGTTTTGTTCAGGATTGTAGTTGATTTTTAGAGGTCTTAAGGATACATATTAACCTTTAAATCGATATTTTTGCCAAAATTTAAAAAAGCTTAATTTGCATAGAATATTTATTTAAAGTTAGATGTATAAATTTCTCATGAGAAAAGCCCCAAAATGCAAAAAGAGAGATTAACCTTCTTAACATTTGTACTAACTGTTACCATGGTACTAACATTTTTTCCAAAGGATGAGAAAACAAACCTGCCTCATGAGATGTAATCAGCTGCAATTTTAATCATTTCTTTGTTTTAATAAACTTTAAAATGTTGTTTCTCAGAGATGTTTTTTGTGCTATTCCCTAACTTTGAAGAGTGAAAAGGTACAAGGAAAAATTGGCAAAATGTTGCTTTCAGCAATCTTTGCTGTACTTAAAATTGTGTCTCCTTTTTCTTTAAATTGTTTTGATCACGAGATATGAATGAATAGAGAAGAGTTTCTCAAACATTTTTATGTGTAAGTAACACTTTTTTCTGATTTTCTCATCACTAATTCAAAATAAAAAACTGAGACGCCATTATGGAGTTGAGAACATGAGCTTTCCAGTGGTATCATTTTCAACTAAGCCATTGTACCTTTTCACTCTTCAAATATTGACAGGAAAAAAGGTGTTCAAACATTTATTTCTTCTTTTAAATGAAATATTAATAAATAATACTATGACAGTTGGATAGGCCATTTGTTAAGCTTTTCAAAAATATATACTTTTATGAACTGAAAATGTGTTTCCTTAAATAATAGTAAAGTCTACTCTACTTTAAGGCGGCAGTGTTTACACAAAGTTTCATTTCTCCCGAAATGAAACTTACACGACATGACGGTCTTTGAAAAGTCTTTTGTTTTCATTTACATGATTTCAAACGAAATGAAACACATGTCGGGTATTTCAGTCAAATCGACTGAAATGAAATTTCATTTCAGGTGATGTGAATTCATGTAAATTCGGTCAACGACATGAAGTAAATTAATATTTCTTTTTAACTTTAAAAGAAGCAAATAAAAGATAAGCTACTTATCTGCTTGGTATATTCTCTCAATTTTCTTTCAAAATGCCATGAATCTATTTATAAACAAAGATTACTTTCACATTCCAGTGAGAAATTTGTTGCAAATAAAATTCATTTAATGTTAATTAAAAATTTGGTGTTTACTGAAGCAACAAATTATGTATAGAAGAGAGTTTGTACAAAGGTTTGCAATTAAAAATGTTTAAAAAGTTTTAAATAAATTTCTCACAACACTTCTATTTCTTTATCAATAATAAACTTTTTATTTTAAACTACTATTAAAAGGAACATAAGTTTTAATTACACTTTCTTTTTAATCACATTCCATTACACATGCATGTGCATATTTAAATTTATATAAAATCTGCAATCTGCTTTGAGTGGATATATACTCAGAAAATAAGCAATCCCAATTAAACGAAAATATACAATAGTAACTTTAATATTTAGACTTATCTTTAAACTAGGATATGTTATGCTTCATTCCTTGCTACTGTTACGGTACTAATTTAAAACATGACCTGCCTATGACCTGCACTTTCATTTCGGCCAGTACATGTAAACAAACAAAATTTCATGTCAGCATGAGATTTCATTTCGGGTAAAGCTCATTTTGGGTCTTCATGTAAACACTGCCTGAAAGGACTTAAAAGTTGAAGTGTATATACTTTACCAACAGAATTATGTGGTAGTCTTGCAAATTTGATATTATATTCTTTTTTATTATTGTTATTTAGTTTAATTTAACTTGTTATTGTTTTGCTTCTCTAATGTATAGAAAACAGATTTGTAACTTGGTTTTAGGATTGAAAGTATGTAGTTACTTGTGTGATACATCTGTAATTGTTTTTGTTTTTCATTGGCCAATAGTACAAATGCATTTTTCTTGCTGATCTAAGTGTACAATATGTTAGGTTTAATACGTCCTTGATCAAGTTCAAAATGTTCTTGAAATGTCCTTGAATTGTACTTGAATTTGTTTTTTAAAAAGGAGTGGCCACCCTGACACATGCATACATAAATCATAAGAAATATTAAACTTCTTTAAGATGACTCAGATATAAAGAAAAAAAGGCGCCTGAAAAAGTTCAATGTGAGACAAGCATAAATATGAGAGAAAAAAAGCCGATAAAGAGTATAAAGATTTATTTGATAGTGTCCTTGAATCGAGATATTTACAAAAATAATAGCCATACCTTTTTTCAAAGTGATCCAACACAGTTTGTGTTTTGCTTTTTGTAAATGATTCTCAGTTTATTCTTGCTACAATGACTCACAAGGTTATTCTATATTATATTATACAAAAAGCAGATTTTCCTTATCACACAGCTGCATTCCCTGCCATACGATTTTGTTTTTTTCTTCATCTCGCTGGGGTGACGTAACAATACTTAGTACCAGACATGTCTTGGCAGAAAATGGTAGCCAGTGTAGCATATATGAAGTATTTATCAAACAAGAAGAGGTTCAGACATAGAACTATCCCAGATAACTCTTTGGTGTTGTTGGATTTATATGATAAATTTTGAGGTAAGGTTAGTTTTAGATGTTCGTTCTCCTTCAAAAAACTATACATGGTTTCTGTATATCCTTATTGTTCATGAAATAATCTGCAATGCGTGACAAGGGATAATGGTGACAAGAGTGTATAGAAACCAGGAGCATAATTGGAAATCAACAGGTCAATTTGTTTCTAAAATAACTTTCTAACAATCACTTGTGATAGCCAGCAGAGATTTTGGAAAATTAATTAAAAATTAAGAGCTTTTCAAATTATTGTTTTTGTATTTCATTTTGTATTAAATATTTATTAATAAGACTCTTCATGGAGAAAGTGTGAAACGTTTTAATGGAATATCAAACAAATAGCAGACTTTTTTTAAAGGGTGACTAGCATTTAAAAATTAATTCCAATTTTTTTACAAAATAATTGAAAAACATGTATGAAAGCAAAACTATTTGTTAATAGTTTATGTGAAGTTTTTTTCGCCGCTATTTAACATCAAAATTTTATATACACAACCGCAATCATGTTGTTGAGTATAGTTGTGACATCATGCTGGCTCTATCTATTCAAAAAACATTAATCATTCAGCAGTGATGAAATAAAAAATGTGAGATAAGTCAAGCACAGAAGAAGAATCTATATTCGAGGCATCATCCCTCGCTAATGAAGAAATTTATATTTTGGATGGCTATGCATTATAGAGCCAGAATATTTTAATGAAGAATCTTGGATGAATTTTAATTTAGGAAGCGAGTCTTCTTCCTGAAGCAATACCTCAAGCAATGAAGCATTAGTCTATAGTCGCCTGGAAAATATGCACTGATATTGTATTATTATGCCAACATTGTTCAAGCCAAAATGTTGTCACAAGTATCAAAGTTTACTAGACGTGAAACTAGATGGTATAAAGAAAATGCATGTCAATGAATACAGACTATTTTTATATTTTGAAAACATTTATGAACAGATTTACTTCACTTCATCAATTCCATGCCCTTTCACTTGGCATTACTTTGTTTACAAAAAAAACCTGCCTTCTAAATTCGATTAGAATAATTTTCTTTTTACCATATGTATTGTTTCAAATTGAAAATTGATCTTTAGACAACTTTAATTCACTGAATAATATAAACATTCAGGCGTTATTATATACAGAAATATGCTACAAGATTTAAACTACAATTGTATTTTTCCACTTGCAAGAACAACATTCAAACTAATTTTGGGAAGCAATGTTTTGATAAAGTAGAGCCAGCCGAAGAGAATTCACAAAATTAATTCCCAGTCTCTTCTTCTTCAGCAGTGTTGAGCACTGGAAAGAACGTAATGGTGGCGAGCATGACTAAAACTTGGAAGCAGTTTAGTAGCTTTAAGTCAAAATCTAAAGGGAAAAAGTAAATATATTGTGTTTTTATGTTTTTTAAAGGTTTATAAGTTATAATATACAAACTTATTTTTAAATACTAGTTGACCTGTAAATTAAAATGGAAACTAACTATTTGGTTCAATAACCCTGTAACTATAACTACAGAAAACACTAACTTTTAAAAATATAAACTAATCTTTTATTAAACTGCAGGAGGAAAGGTTATTGAGCTTTTAATTTTCTAGAACTCAGTTTCTCTAACTGTGCTGTAGTGATAATGTTGATAAAAATGATAATTGTTAAAATGAATGAAAGTGCAGGGGGTCTTTGACTCCGTTTGAATATGTAGTAGTAGAATATGCAGGGAAAACAATGTGCAAGAAATGCAGTAATTTTTATTGAATTTCATATATTCAGTTCTTCATTGTAACTTTCAACTGATATCACGTCTATTTGTATATATGCTTTTATATTTGATTACACAGAATTTCTAAAAAAAGTACAACATCAAATCTTTTTTCTGCGGCAAGGCTTAACCACTACAGTATTTAATATAGCAATTCGTTGCAGTTAATTCTGAGGGCTGTATATCAGTGTTACAGTGTGGGAAGTATTAACTAGTACTTATACTTGTAAATAATAAATAAATACATTGCCTACACTATTATATACTTAACATTTGTAAGCACTCTTAAACTGTTGGCAGATTTTTAATGTTTTTGGATTTTCAGGTTTTGAAAAGTGGGCTGTATAAAAGCACCTATGCCTAATTTTTTGTCTTTTATTTTGATTTTAATTCTCAAAGTTTGTATTATGAATATGATGACAAAGTTAAAATTATCTGTTACAATAAAGAGAAATGGTTATGCTGCTTCAATATCAATATTTTCTCTTTACTGTTTGAATCATCATCAGTCCCATTTACTGCATTATACTGATCTGATTACCAGATGAGGAGTAAAGCAAGATCAGGCCAGATATAGGTGCATGTACTTATATATCTAGGTAAAAGTACATCAAACTACGCCCATGCACTTGTTTTTATTTGTTGTCCAAACCCTTCTTTGTTTTGTGTTAAATGGAGTTAGTATTTAACTCATAGACGAAGGCACACTATGCTGCTGCCATGATTTTGGTTCCATAGTTTTAGTAGTTGTACTATATTTAGACGACAGTCCCTTGTGGTTTGCCTCTTTGTTTGTCCTACCCATTTGTGGTTGTTTTATACAAAGGTTAATAATATTGAAATAAATTTTTATTATTTTTTATTCAAGATACATAAAACTGCATTATAAATAACTCAGTAAAGGAAAAACACAGAAAAACACATTTAAAGCAACAACTGCTGCATGGCACTTTTGTGATATCATTAGAGTTTTTCTACTCACAAATAAAATCCTCACAAAATATAAATATTTACAGTGAGAGTCTAGGAAAAATAAAAAATGTTAATTAAATTTTTTAAGTTTATTTCTGCAATTGAGCTTTTTAGTCTAGTATGGTTTCTTGACCATTTCTGACCCACAAGTCACAATATATTTAAGATTGCATTAAAGTTCATTTGTGAAGGCTTGTTCACAAAGTTTTTGGAAATTGGCCTTTTGCAAAAATAAGTCCCAAACATTTTGTGAATCCCTGCAACAATTAATTCTCTTAAAGTAACCAAATGGGAAGAAAAAACTGTCTCTATGGTAACTTATTATATGAAGGAATTTGTTAGTATTTAATTGTTCATCATCCTATCATGTGTATCATCTCCATAAAAGAGAAGTCAAGTGATACGAGTGGAATTTAGTGGAATTATATTTATGTTAGGCCACAGTTACTTAATACGTTGTTCATCATTATTTTTTCTAGTGTTCCATAGATGCATATTGCGGTAATTATTAATTATTAATTATTTTTTGTTTCTCTTTTAGCTACAGGAAAAAAGTGTCATCCAAACCTTTACACCTGGTTTCCATATGCAACTATGCAACAGCAAATCCTTGGCATATGAATAATAGCCTCTTTGTAGCAATCTCCATTTGGGTGAACCTTACAGTGGAGATATACAACATCTCTTCACATATTAGCTTACGAAGGTATATATCCTCTGCCATTAGCCTTGTAAGAAGGAAAATAGATGTTTGAAGGGGTTAATATTTCAACAACTGTTAATTTTCCAATTAGAAACTAATAATCTCAAGGGGTGTACTTGTAACAGATAAGTAATTTGTGAGAAACGTTAATTGGAAGTAGTGGTGTAAACACCCACAAATTTAAAAAGTAGCAAACAATAAAAAGCAATATGCTTAGAAAAGAGATCACCAACATAAGAAATCTTCGTTCCTATCATGTAAAATCACGGCAAAACAGTTTATCAACGTAAAAAATCTTCCTTCGTAGCACGTAAAATGGCTATAAAAGCCTGTTTTAATGTAAGAATTATTCGTTCATATCATGTAAAATCAGGGCAAAACAGTTTTTTAATGTAGGAAATCTTCGTTCATAGCACGTAAAATAGAAGCCTATTTTAACATAAGAATTCTTCGTTCCTATCAGGTAAAATCATGGCAAAACTATGTTTTAATGTAAGAAATCTTTGTTCCTGTTATGTAAAAATTAGTGAGGCCGTGACCAATGATTTGATACCTTTCCTGAGACACTGCATTTAAAGGGTTAATTAAAACACTTATTGGAAGTACCAGGACTCTTGTCAGCTTCTAACAAATTTATTGTGCATTAAATTTCTAGTAATTAACTGCCTGGAAAAAGCAAAATAACAAAGACTATGCGTTAAAGGTTAACCTAACTCGACTATTATGATTTGCATTTGTGTAATAAATGCTAGTTCCTCTCTAATGGCATTCTAAATCAAAATTTTGCTGACCAGGGGGTTTAATTATAAACCACTTTTATCTTCGCAATCACATACATATGACTGGAAATATAAACATTTTTGTTTTGTCCAATTTCCCTAGTTTGTAGTAATAATGCCAGTTCTCTCCAACAGCATTCTAAATCAAAAATTTGCCAGTCAGGGGGTTTAATCGTAATCCATTTTTATCTTTGCAATCATAAGCAATTCATGGGAAATACATCACCTATACTTTATCCCATAAAATTTCCAGCTGGTGTTTGTGCTAATTAATTATAAATTTCTTAGAAATCCTCCCAAATGATGAAAGAACACTCTATATAGTTGTCAATGTTATTTTTATTCCCTGGTGGAATTAACTTGTTGCAGATTTTTTACTCATATTTGTTATAGTGATTAGCAAGTGATATTTTGCAATCTTTACCCTTTAATGTGTACCTCCTGACCTCCTGGTAATATTAAACTTCCCATGGAAACCTTCATAATTTATGTGGAACCAGGGGGTCTTAATGACAGTTCTCTCCATGTACATCTTTTTGTAATTGTTTTCAAAATATGGATAAAAATAAAATGACTTGCGTATCATGTTACGTTAAGGTTTTCTGAGAATAGACAAAACTTTGACCATGTCTTGCTAAGAAGAAAAACAGAAGTTAATAACCAGAAGTTAATGATTTTAACAACATTGTTCCAATACTTTTTTGTATTAATTACTAATAAACATCACTGTAATAAGTATTTTTAAATGTTTTAACGTCACTACAAAAATCATCTAGTTTAGAAAAGTTGTCACAGTGAGATTTTATGGCCGTTACTGCAATTTTCCTAGCTTAATTTTCACCATTTGGTCATTTGGTTGTTTCTTCTTTCACTTTTCTGAGAAATTCAAAATAACCTGACAGGTATATAAAACGCCAGCTCGAATTTTTAAATCAAATGAATGAACTATTTTTATATTAATCAGTCTATCCATGTTTTTGTCTATAAATGTTTTTCTATAGACTATGGTCTATCATAATCTGTAGACACCAAGTATAAAAGTACCTACAACCAGTGAAAACAAGACGGAATTTTTTTGACAAAACCACAAAATAAAAAATCATACCCAACTAATTAGTTTGAACGCGTGATTATTAGCTTCAGTTGTTGCTATGCGCGCATCAAACGACGAACAAGGTTTTGAGTAACTGCAGCCTTAGTATGTATAGAGTATTGAAATAGCGAGTGTTTCACATAAATAGAAAGGGTTTACAGTATCATTAAAATTATGATGAATTTTATGTTCAACTCGAAGTCTAGTTAATAGTTTTGTACCTATTGGATCATGTATATCATAAAAGGAATCATGAATACCATAAAAGGAATCATGAATACCATACAAGGAATCATGAATACCATAAAAGGAATTGCCTTTTGGTATGATGAACTTTAAAATATTGTTTTGAAAATGCTTACAATGGATGAATATTTTTATTTAAGGTCTTCCAGGAAATTCGAAACAGTTCTTGTCCTTGGTATAGAAAAAACATTGTTTGCTTTAAGTTATAAATGATAGATTTGAAACCCTCACACCTGGTTTTAGGAATTCTCTTGTCATTGGGTTCCAAGTTTAGATAGCCATATAACCTCTTTGATATTATACATATTTTATGATCTGGGAATTGAATCTTAAAATCTATTTCATACATATTTATATTTGGTATAAATAATGAAAATGGCAAAAAAGGTCTGTAATCTAACTATCATCACTTATGCTGATGTTAAAATTAGTAAGTATTAACAAAGCCTATTGAAAGTAAATTGATTCTAATTTCGTATTTTATTTCACAAAATTTTGAATGGGAACCCTGCTAAAATACTACATAACGTATTTAAGCAGAGTCTTTAAATTAAATCAATTATTCAGTTAAGGATACACATAACCTTTAAATCAATAATTTTGCCAAAATAGAAAAAGTACTTAAAAAAAAAATGTTTCCAAAAAGAGAGATTAATCTTCTTAATATCTGTACTAACTGTTACTATGGTAACAAACATTTTTTCCAAAAGATGAGTAAACAAACCCGCCTCGTGAGACATAATCAGCTGCAATTTAAATAATTTCTTTGTTTTAAGATTATCAACCCATAATAAACTTTAAAACGCTGTTTCTCTGAAACGTTTTTGCACGTGAAAAGGTACAAGGGTAAATTGTCTAAATATTGCTTTCGACAGAAAGTGAGAATCAGCTAAATTGGCTCTACAAAACCGTGTCACTTTTTTCTTTAAATTGTTTTGATCGTGAGATATGAATGAATAAAGATTTTTCAAACATTTGTATGTGTAAGTAACACTTTTTTCTGATTTTCTCCACACTAACTCAAAATAAAATTAAAACTGAGACACGGTTTTGGA
>JANTOQ010641566.1:0-10362 GCA_027564595.1 Bythotiara depressa
TAGATAGTGAAGGGAGATCAGATTTAGAATGTAGTTTAATCATATTGTTCCAAGTATGAATTGATCTATATTTAATACTTTGTGTTCCATAAGTTGTAGTGTAGACTGTTGGTATATTAAGAATTTGTAGTTTAGAGTTACGGGTGTTATGTATATGTCCATTATGAATTGGTTTAAAAATTGTGTTTAGGGTTGACGGTAGATTATTATGGTAATGGTCATAAGCAATTTGTTAGCGAAACTAAATCTTTAAATTTTAGAATTTTTGATGCTTTAAAGAAAGGAGTTGCTGAGATATTATTATGATATTATAAGGGCGTGGAGTCCAGATTTTGATTATGCAATATACAAATTATCCCTTTGTTATTAGGAACAACTGGTAAATTACTGTTATTTTTATTTTCAACAATCATCTCAAATAAGACAAAAATTAGATTATAACGATTATGTTTCAGATATGAATTTTTCCTGCGTCAAATTTGATTGCTTAAAATAGAAATCATATTTTCTTTTCAGTTGATTTTTAAAATTGCAACCTTAATTTAAAATTGCAACCTTAACATTTGTGTTTTATACCGAAATATTTCTTGATATTATAATGCTCGTGAAAGATGCTGTTAATATGTTTGGTATAGTTGCTACTGAAAGTACTATTCGTAACAAAGTTAGTGATTTCGAATGGTCTGCATTACCTTTCTATAGCGTACTAAGTAGCATGCCCAGATTATAACAAGTGACTCAGATTAAAGATGTATTATGCTAGGTTCTGGCGATACACCTATATATTTTTCTTGAAATATCATCTGAAGCATGTAATAATATTTCTTCAATGGCACATTTAGGAAACCCAACGCATAGAATGGCGACGCAAGAAGTGTTAATCTTTCCTGTAGATATACTTTCAAACAAACCAGCTAGTTTCTTCACAGGTGTAATGGAACAACAATTACAGGACAAAACATAAATATTGTAACAGTTATGAGGAATATCTAATTGTTTTGATAAACCACCAAACTATGTCATAAGCTGCAAAACGTGTTATTGTGACAATAATCTTTTGTTGTCTTTGAAATATTCTTTGATTCTAAACACCTAGAATACATCTTGACTTGCATCTCTTCCACCTCTTCCTAATTCTTGAAAATAAAAGTGCAGGCATGAGTTTGTATTCTTTTTGTACCATTTAAATAATAATATAAATATTAGTTGAAATTATGGAGTCTAACACGTTTTCAGTTAAATTACATCATGTTTAAAAATATAGCTTTTTTGAAACACGGTACAATGAATAGAGTAGAGTGGATTTTTTGTGCCTAAAGCAAATAAGGACGTCCTTCTAAACCTGTCATTATAAGAAAGTTAAATATACCCTTTAATAACCTTTATCTGTATGTAACTTACTGTGCCTCACCTTTTTTACTTTTGTGTTTCAAATGCTAAAATGTATTATTATTACTTGCTTGGCGATGATAGTTATGTATTATAAACAAAAACCTTGCTATAACTGTAGACAGGTTAATATACGAGAACAACTTTATTAATTTATTGTGGTGTACCATAACAATTAGAAAATATGACCTTTGGTAACGAAAAATGATAAATAACACTTTATTCTGTATTAACAGACATATATATGTGTGTCACTTATCTAACAATGGATGTTGCAAGATATTATTACGATTCTTCACTATTATCAACATATCCTTGAAACTGCATACTGTTTACTAGTTTGTCATATTTTCGGGTTTTGTTAATTTTTAAAAACAAAAGTGCAAGATATCATTGAAAATTTACCACATTTGACAGTGTTCTATTGTCTGTTGTTTACTGCACTGTTGTTGACCTCAATAGTATGACCTATGTTCCTGGCTCTTTTTAACGACAGGCGTACCTACTTCATCTTTGTTTTCAAAATGAAAACCCTTTGAAAAATTATTCAAAGATGCGATAAAACCCATGCTGAATTTGACATCGAGCTGAAAAATATTAGTAGAAACATATTGCACTATTTTTGAGCTTTTCGATTCTGAATTTATTTAGTTCCAAAACTGTAGTTTTCTCTAAGTTTCTTCATAAATAATTTGTAGGCAAAAAATAGGCAAACTTTAACATTCAAACAAATACTTTAATAACTTGAAATATATTTACATTCCTAAAGAAAAAGTTGTTGGAGTAGTCTTTTAGTAACTTTTTAAGTTTAATTTATATATAAAATCAAAAATTAAAAAATACAAAAGAAGGTATATACCAAAATCTCACCGGATAACTTGTAAAAATTGGAATCCATCTATCTAGATCTTATATGCTAGCTGCTGACATACCTCCAGATTTAATTGAACGTCTTCCCATTCATGAAGATATACAGCTCTATTCCTTTTTGTTTCAAAGTACTGCTTTAGTCTTCCATAAGCAATATAAAACGACCCAGTGGCTAGCTAGCTATATATAATTTTACCACATATTTTGACATCGTAGCAAGCTTTCCAAGTCTTTGGTAAATTAAAGAATTCGCACTACACTACCTGTCAGCTGGGAAATAAAACAGTCTAACACTTAAAACATCTTCCTAGCTAGGTAGGCATACAATTTCAGACGATCTTTTAAAGTGCTCTTCGTTGAGTTCCGCTACAGCTTACATTTGCTTTTAGTGTTACCAAGTCTCCAAAAATTTAATTTGCGCTCAATTTCACTTGTTTAATGTTCAACTACCTTCTATAAATGAATTTATAGTTATTTTGTATTATAAATCTCATGAGGACATGTTTTGTTACTACCTAAACCGACGTTTTACTACCAAATCTCCACTTTAAGCAAGGAATAGATATACTTAATATTCTTTACTTTGTGTTTCGTTTTGATATTGTAAAAGAACAGTTGAAATATATAGTTCTTTTTAAATATTATTCTATCATATATAGGGTATGAAATAAATCAAAAAGATTATCATGATTTTTCCTAGTTAACATATTTTAAATAACAAAATTAAATATAATTTCACATTGATAGGTTCATTTAGATAAAAATAATTTGTCACAAAGTAGCTATAAATGAGCTTTATAGTTCCAAACCCTCAGAACTGTAGACGTTTTTATTGTTCAAGCAATTATAGAAAATTTTGATTAATAATACAATAAATGTTGTAGAGTTATTCTAAAATTCTTTAAAAATCTGTTGTTGAGAGTAATTTGCAATCAGGAGTTATTTATGAGCTAAATACTAATTTCTTAATTTTTGGTAATTATTAGGTACAATTATATAATATATTTTTGTCTACAATATGGAAATATTTCTCTAAAAGTTACAGAATATAAAACAAATCACAGAGAAAATACATAATAATTGAGAAATCCCGTCAGCATGCAAGGTTAGATATCATCACAGTTTATTTAAAAGACGATAGTTCAAATATATACCAACCGAAAACATACATAGGAACGATATGTCCTTAAATTATATTAGTAAAACATATTAGTTTGGACAATGGTCGTTAAAAGATTTGGTTGGATGTAATTTACATCTTAGGGAACAACCGAGGAGGGGGTCTTTTGTGTTTGATTTATTTCGAACGTTTCGAACACTTCATCCATATTTTCAATTGGGAATTGAATTAAGGAATACTTGACATGTATTAGAATGATAACTATGGCATCATTTAAAGATTTTTGTTGTATGTCTCCTTTGCAAATTGCCTCAATATGACAACATTACAGATGCTTCTACAGTAATATAAGCGCTAGCTTCTAGACCCCTTTCCTTTAATCCACGTTTTTCCATTCATACACTAGATGCCTGGACATGTCAATTTGTTCCTAAATTCACTATCTTTCTTTACATCCCTTTCAGGCAAGCAGAAGCATTTAACCGGTGTCATATTTTGTCCGAATTATTTTTGTGAACAATTAAGCTCCTAGTATAGTTAACGTATCTGAAGGAAATAAAAGATTATTTCAAATTTGGTGCAGCAAAACTTAAAAAATAGCACAATCGGTAAGCGCAATCAGCTACTGGTGGCAACATATTCTCTGGTACAATTGATCTCGAGACAAATAAAGTGAGCGAGAATCCGTGTTTTCATACTACTAACATTTGGATTGCTAGAATCAGATGAATTATTAATATATGCAACAAACCCACTTACTATACGCTGAACAATCACATATAATGTTTGTGTTTCCCCAGCAACGACATGGATAACACGGATTTTTCGTAAGACATCTTTCCCCAACCTACAACATATGACAGATCGTATTTAACAATTATTGGAAGCAGTTGAATTATTGATATACATTCAAAAACTTACTATACGCGGAATAATGACATATTGTCAAATTGTTTTTAACAGAGATAAAACTGATGGGTGTTCGTCACAATAAACCTCAATTCATAAGAGGCTTAACCCTACTATGAGGGAGTTTTTTGGGTCTCGTAAACGAGGTGGTAATAGCACAATTGCCACCCCTATATAACGTTTGCTGTGTTTGTTCAATTTTCCTAAAATTAGGTTCAAGCATTTGTTGTATTATAGTCTAAACTATTTTTACATATCACATTGATTAAGTCTTCAGTATTTTAATTAAATTGGTAGAATATTAGAAAAATAATAATGAAAAAGCTAATAATTAGAACAGAGTAGAATGTATTAGTTCCAATGACACACTAAGTTATATATTACAACAAAGCAATAATGTTGTTCTGTATAATATATGTTACAGACAGGTTTAGAATGGTTTTTGCTTTTTTTTCGCATTTTTTTTTCACCTTAGCCCGACAAAAGCTTAAAAAATCCACCTTTCCCTATACCAATGTTTTGAAAACCTTTACTAAATCTTACCAACATAAAGATAATAAAAGTTAAAACCAGATGATTAGAAGATGTTATCACAAAAATCGACTAGGGTGGAAGATTTGCCACACTATTTAATTCATAAGCTTACCTCCTGGTTATATTAAACTTCCCATTGGGAACCATTATAATTTTACAAAATCCATATTTACCTTATATGTCCAATAATTAACCTCCTGGAAAAAGAAAAACGGAAAATAATAAACCAACGATCTGTTTCCTTTCTGACAAAACTATGCATTATCAATTTAAGGCATAGTGTACAAGGAAAGGAATAAAATCATTCGTTAAATGTTTGTTATCTTGCTTTTCCCAGGGGATTGGGGATTGGAAATATGGGGTAAAAACATAGTTCGTGAAAGCAAGACCTTCTGGTTCCTCATAAAACTTTAAAGCTTCCCTATGCGACGTTTAATATAAACCGCGTGTTGTTATGCGTTTTAGGGTTACAGGGTTAAATTTTGGTTGTAACCATAGCATATTACTAGTGATGTTTTACATTATTAAAAAGGTTGTCTATTGAACTGACCTGTTCACATAAAAACCATACGCTAAATTTATGAGCGTCACATATCATATCAATAAAGCATTGTGATGGATATGCGAATGTGCTACAATAGTTTATTACCTGGCCGCCATTTTGCTAGAAGGATATACCGTAAATACGTAATGTTTATTGGCCAAATCAACATTCTCGCGTGAAAAACACGGAGTTGGTAAAGGCCCGTACCGATAGTATTAACCAGCTTCATAAATACGAACATAAAGAAATATATAAAATGCTAACTTTGCCTTCCGACAGGGTGATGAGAGAATTTGATATATCAACAAAAAATCCTTAGAAACGCAGTCAATGTCACTAGGAAAGAACTGACTCTCCGGAAATAAGTTGGTCCAAACATATAACCAGAAATACAACCATTTTCTTCTTCTTTATCAACAAACGTAGCTACATCCGATTCGCATTGCTCAACTTAACTGGCAGCCAGAAAACATTAACTAGTAGGTGCCTATTAGCTGTCATTGCAAAACCTGTTTAGCTTCTTTATTTGACAAGCAACACATTTACCCATTCTCAATCATGTAAACCTTCAAATGTTAAAAATTTATCCATGCAGCTGGTTTCTTCTTTTTTCTAGTACTCTGATCATCAGTTTATATGTTTTAAAATAATATGTACAAAACGTTCCTGTTCCCAGAGGCAATACGACGAAAGATAATTTGGAATCATTTCTGATTCACACGAAGAACGAAACGCGTTTTGAATGTTTTGAATCTTACGATGATTCGAACGGTTTAAAAAAAAAATAAGTATCGCAAATTTAATTTAATTTAATTAAAATCGAAATAAAGAAATATTTTCGAGGTCTGAATACTTGGCTGAGGGCTTTGTATATTCTGCACAGAACAAACAAAGAGTCGTTATCCCGTTAGGAATATCTATAAATGTCTCAGAGGTCGTAATCTTTTGGCAATTTCCTTGTTCATATTACTGTTGTCAGATTCACCTTATTTCAGTAGAGATGTTTTTGCGAGAATCATCTTATTCACACCAGTTTTAATGAATTCTATATTTGGATCACTTTAGCGTATCTACCGATTTCAAATGCATTAGTATTTGTCAAATATACGTTTTTTGTACTTGGAGAACAACCCCATCAAAGTAGTACGGGTAAGTCATATGTCAATATATCGTACCTTAGTGTATGACAAGCATGACAACGATGGCATGACAATGCTTTTAATTGTTAGTTTTGTAAATGAACAGAACTGTGGATGAATAAAAAATGATAAAGAACTTACATGCGTTTTACCAATTCCCGCGTCATAATACTTCCATCCAATCATTATAATAAAGTTATCAACCATCGTATCATTATTTCTATCATTATCTAGTAGATCGCATGTTATAACCGCTGCTCCAAGATTGATATTGAAAGCCAAACATAGTAAATGTTTCAAACATGATAAAGCACAGTCAGCAAGATTCCGCACAGTACTAGACTTTATCGGTGAAATATTTAATATTTTATCAACATATCCTTTTTGAAATAATGCCTCCTTGGATTCATTGGTTCGCCAAATATTTTTATTGGCATTTACTTGTAGGAATATGTGACCCAAAAGTATTATAATACAGATTGTTACCATATATTTTGCTGATTTCATATCTTATATTATATTCCTCTCATTTACGAACTAGACTAATTATTACTTGTAGTCGTTGCTAACTAAGTTCCACTGAGTATAAGCTTTGTTATGATAGTAGTCGTTGTTCTCCCGGCAACCGATTGGATATAGTTTATACAGCTCAATTCATTCCAATAGAACTTTCTTTTTTATATTCAGAAATTATAAATACAATACAACTTCTATTATTATTTTATTCAGTATTCATACACAACATATTTAGTGTAAAAATAAAATTTTTTAAAACATTAAAAAATATTTTTTCACCCAAAACATACCTACACCCCTTCATAAAATACAAGTAAAATGGTTTTATGTAAAAATAATTAGAACCATTCTTTTCTAGGCCATTAAGTTATCAAGGTGAATGCTTTCCCTAACAACGGTATTGTAATTTCCGTTGCTAGGGGCTTTTCCCAAACTGCAGAAGTGCTTTGGGTTGCCAGAAAATTAACAATCAATAAGTAAATTAATAGATTATCTACTATGCTTTACGGAATGAAGCATAGTAGGTATTCTAAAAATATTTTTAAAAGCATTGGCAATAATGGGAATGTGCGTTGCTGGATTTTTTTGCTTTTTGGATAGATTAGCTAGATGCTATTTTGTTGCGTTTCTTGATAATTTAATGTACTCTTTCTGATTTATAACGTATCACTACTCTCTTTAGATTACAAAAAGCAATCAAATGAAAACTAGGACAGCATAAAACAGGTCTAATATGGTGAGGAAAGGAAAGGAATGTTGGCCTAATATTGATAGGAAAAATAAAAATGGCTGCTCGTCAGATTCTTTTGTAAACCCTAGCAACAATAGTCACACTTTAATGCTGTATGATGATAATACTAGTAGTGTTTTACGTATAGAATATACACCCCTTAGCTCTCAAGTACCACCAGAACCCATCGTTACAGCAGCAAACGAGTGTCAACAAAATTAGAAAATATGCTTTACTACCTCGACATCAACAACCCCGCTTCCAACATAAACAACATGCTTACCAACTGCTGTTCGAAAAGAAAAAATAACATCACTATACCCATAAATAAATAAAAACTTTAAACTTTTGGTAAAGAAAAGCTCAGGAATTCTCCTTTTCAAAGGTTTGACAGTAAAGTAGTAACTAGGAGTACATCATATAAACTTGGTCTTTGCCACATCTCATCGTAATAGTAAAAAATGTTCTGGTTATAAAGTTATTGACATGACATTGTTAAATCAATGTTTATAATCAGTAAGCGGCCCCAAATGCAACAATTTAATAGCAAACCTCAATTCTATGAACCTCCACAAGAATGGGACATGCAGAAAAAATTGTTCTCAAATGTAGTTATTGCAATCACGGACAGTCAGCACCGTTGACTAATTCTCGTGTATCAAAACTGAACAAAAATAAAAAAAGTAATCCGTTTGACGTTAACTTTAAATTTGTTTTAGCATCGCAGCCTATTGGTCATGGTAGGCTGAAACAATTTATAGCTAATATGGGTTTACCACCTCCCATTTCAGAGAGCCCATATCAAACCGTGCTGTTCAGGCAGAAAGACTTATGAAAGGTGCTGCAAAACGACTTGCTGAAATCACCCAATAAGAACAACCAGAAAATATTGAAGTTGGTCCAAATAGTTGAAGTTGGTCCAAAAATTGCTCATGTTGCTTAACTGTTGATGAAACATGTCAACGCCGAGGGCATTGTTGTGAAATGTTATATCTATCAGGACTGGCAAGGTTCTTCGCTATATCATCAGCTGCCGTAAGTGCCAAAAACATTCTAAAGATTACAAATCATCTGAAGAATATAAAATATGGTATGAAAATCATAAGAATATCTGCCAAATTAATCATAATGATTCATCAGGGAACATGGAATGTAGTGGTGCATGTGAAATCTTTTTAAGATAAGTCGAATCACGAGGTTTAAAATATACTGTCTTTGCTGGAGATGGAGATACTTGGACTCTTGCTAAGGTAACTTACCGTTGTTTTGAAGTTGATGCCGAAGCATATAAGATCACAAAGGAGGAATGTAAAAAAGGAAACAAAGCGCTAATAATAAAAATACTGTGACAAATCATACTTTTGTTCATGATAATGATATTCCATATCTATAAACCTACCAATGATACCATTAAATAATCAAGAAAAGGCTTGCTATATGTGATAATAAGAAATAATTATCGTTACTATAGTTCCTGCTATTATACCATACAAAGTATTTCTTATATACCTGAGGGGTGTATTTTAAGCAGTCGTTTTAAAGTAGCAAAGGCCCTGCTTTAATCTTTGTATTTCTTTTTTATTTTAATGATCACTTGGCTTTTCTGTCTCTTATTATTCTGGATATTACTGGGGATATTGGTCAAAATTTAGATTCGTTTACTTAAGTAGTTGCCTCAATACTCTGTTCTTTAGTTTTTAAAAGCGTTTTTCTCTGCTTTAAGAAGTCCAGTAGGTTAACTCTCCTGCAGACCATAACTTAAGAATTACTTGAAAATTTGCAGTTAGGTGTGACTTGGTATGAAGTATGTCCTGAGTGTAACAATTCGTTTTGAAAAAAATTCGTGATTTGATTTGGAATTTCCCCCGTGGATGACTAAAATTAAAAAAAAAAATTACACTCAGAACATATTTTATTTTTTATACAATTGGTGTAGATAATTTTTTATATTGTATAGGAGGTAATCTTGTTATTATCTGCAGACTTAAACGTTAATTA
Organism: Bythotiara depressa; assembly: GCA_027564595.1. Lineage (NCBI taxonomy): Eukaryota > Metazoa > Cnidaria > Hydrozoa > Anthoathecata > Bythotiaridae > Bythotiara > Bythotiara depressa. Next base: position 9,750 of record JANTOQ010641566.1, read on the forward strand.
TTTTTATTTTTGTCTTAACCCCGTCTCTATTTCATATTTTTGGATATTTAATCTATTATATACCATTCCACCAAATATTTCCAGATGGTCCCTTACGAAACATATTTCATAGACAAATTTGTTCTAGCCTTCATAATTGTGATTTTGCTGTGCATGGCCACCTTAAATGTGAGGCGCAGTAGCAGTGCTGGTTGTTTAAAAACCTCATCCAGCCTAATGATTTTACTCTTTTGGGGATTATTATAGTTGGAATGTGCCTTTTATATATTCAATGACTGGCATTATTTGAACTTTCAATTGACTTTTGTCATATTAATATTTATGGTGTTTTTAGCGGAGTTACCTTTCGTGATCCAGAGTGCAGACTCTCACATAATATACTGCCACAAGGAACCTACATAATCAAAACGAGTTCCATAATTAATGAAACAGAATTGGAGGACAACAGTTGCTCTACTGTGTGATAGCAAGCAACGACTGTATGGAGATAACCAAACATTGTCTAAATAAACCTAAACATAAATATAAGTTGATACCTACATAGCTCAGACTTACGATGTCTCCAGCTGGAAAAAAATCTATACGCACTTCTTTGAAAGAGTGCAGAAAAATA
>JANTOQ010641677.1:0-10361 GCA_027564595.1 Bythotiara depressa
TACACACAAATACAACATTTAACGGGCAGTACACTCACTAGACACAGTCGTGATATCGCCAAGTATACTACCCAATGCATCCAATCATACCATGATCACTGAGATCTGTAGGAATTCTTTCTATTTGAGCTATATGTTCACTAGATGTGTTGATAGGATGACATCAATCAAGTTTGTGAATTATTCAGTGAGCTGCCTTGATAACTAATTTCTTACATCTATTGTGTATTAAGAGAATCAAGGAACCACAAAAAACTTTAACATAAAAAAATCGCAAAGAAAGAATTAGTAGCCATTGTTATTTTAATAACTACTTCCACTGAAGAGTATTTTGAAAGTTTGAAATAGACATAAAATAGCCATAAAATACTAACATTTTAATATATGTGCACCCTTGCCACTCTCATCAAATCCAATGTCCTGCACCCTTGCCACTCTCATCAAATCCAATGTCCAGGTTATTACTTAATTTTAATAGCTAGTTCGAGTACATTGGTTTGCACAATATCCCATGTTGTCATTTAATTTTTAATCAGAAGATAAAGCTGATAGTTATATCTAACTAAGACTTTCTCTTTTTGTAATATTGGTCTTTAATACTTGGAAAGTTGGCATTTTATGCCTCCTTCATGCACCATTCCCTTCACATGTCCAATTTATGAAAAGGAGGGAAACCACCTAATCTACTCATGTTATGATGCACAAAGACCTCAAATGGATCGACAAGGATATCAAGACCTCTTCTTTTCCAATCATGCTGATCAGCCTTGGTTACTTCAGTACCAAAGTACCTAAGTATTCAGTTTAAAACTTTTTCTCTCTTTATATCTATAGACACTTTTACAACACATTTTTAATTTTTTGCACCTTGTCCATAGAATTATATCCAAGATTGTACTTGCGTGTTCTTGTCAGTAAGACATCTTGCTCAAGCATCTTGCTCTAGTTCCATTTCTCTTGTGCCTGTGACATCATAAAATCTATGGTTTCATTATGAACCATGAGGGCAAGTGTAGAATGTTAATATTGAACTAAATGTAAGTTTTTAAGCAACCTTAACATTTTATTTCCAAAATAGAAAATTAAAAGTACAACTTGGCAAAATATTAAGAGAAAAACGTTGATATACATATGTTATACTGAGTAGGATACACAGTTTTCTACAACAAGGTCTACCATTACCAATGTTCAAAACAAAAGGGCTTAACTTGCTTTCCAATAATTACAGGTCAACATCTATACTCTCCAATCTAACCTATTTATTGCATTTTTAAATTCTTGAATATTCATAACTACGAACTTAAATTTGGGAATCAGGAAAATTATTCTATAAATCATGCCTTAACTAGCATAACTGAAAATATGTGCAATATACATGACGATAATAATTTTGCATGTGGTATATTCATAGATCTACAGATAGCTTTTGATACTGTTAATCACAAAATACTACCTAAAAAACTAGATTATTATGGTATCACCTTTTAAATCCTACCTAACATATCACCAGCAATTTGTTTCTAATAATGGCTTTATACAACATGGTAGTTGGCTCAATTTAATTATAAATCACTTGAAAAAATAAAAAACAAGTTAAGGATACACATAACCTTCAGCATAGGTTTGATGAAAATCATTAATATATTTTCATATATGCATTTTCAGGTTATAAAAATATATATTTTTGAAAAGCTTAATAAATGGCCTATCCAACTGTCCTAATATTATTAAATAATATTTTATTTAAAGAAGAAATAAATGTTCGAACACCTTTTTGCCTGTCAATATTTGAAGAGTTAAAAGGTACAATGGACTTGTGCTTTCTAGTTGAAAATTATATAATCAGAAAGTTCATGTTCTGAACTCCAAAAACGAGTCTCAGTTTTTGTTTTATTTTGGGTTAGTGAAGAACATGTTATTTACACATTAAAATGTTTGAAAGATTTTCCCTTGTACCTTTTCACTCTACAAAGTTTGTACCTTTTCACTCTACAAAGTTAGGGAATAGCATGAAAAAACGATTCTGAGAAACAGCGTTTTAAAGTTTATTACAAGTAAATAAACTGAAAACAAAGAAATGATTAAGATTGCAGCTGATTGTCTCATGAGGCGGGTTTGATTACTCCTCTTTTCATGAGGTGGGTTTGTTTATTGATCTTTTGGAAGAGTTTTGTAATTTCTTACAATAAGTTTCAATTTCTTACAAAATAAGGAAGAGGAGAAAAAAAATATTTGTTACCATAGTAGCAGCTAGTACAAACATTAGGAAGATTAACCTCTCTTCTTGGCAAACATTTTTTTGAAAAAATTACTTTTATTTATTTTGGGCTTTATGTTGAGAATTTCTATTTCTATTTTCAAATAAATATTCTACGCAAAATAATATTTTAAATTATATAAAATTTTCATTTTGGCAAAAATATCGATTTAAAGGTTATGTATGTATCCTTAATTATGATCTTTGTTTTCTAGTTAATTGGCTGAAAGCAAAACCGAAGTAATTCTTTTCCATAACCTAGACAAGATATTTAGGTATCCACTGAGAAGAAAACTTAAATTGGCAACCTCATACTAACACTCTTGCAAGAAAACTTAGCAGAGCTAATGGGATGCTATCTAAAATTAGATACTATGTGCCTATTAATATTTTAATTATTATCTATTATGGTATTTTCTCTTGTCATATTATATATGGATGTCAAAAATAGGCTCAAAGAACTAATACTTATGATTCTTATATTAATAGAATCATATATTAATCGAATTCAAATTTTACAAAATAAAGCCTTAACCAGGTATCTCTTCTTGGCTTCTGATGATACATTTCCCTTTTATTTGCCTATGATCATTATCATAAGAAATTACTTTTATATTTTAAACTTTTAAACTAGTATTAAACACATACAGTTACAACATTTTGCAGAAAAGAATGATCTTTTTCGAGCTACGCATCCAACTGGTGCTACAGAAAATCGTGGGAATTTTAGTATTAAATACCAAACAAATTCTCACTTGGACATTTTTTATGAAATTATACCTAATTATACAAATCTTTGCAAATCTAAATGTAAATACATACTTACTTACTTGCTTACTTACTTACTAAAGTTTCTAAAGCTTAAATAAACAAAAGGAAACACTTTTGTTGGATGAATCATAAAAACTCAGGAAATACATACCCTAACTGTGGGGTATAGATCAAATATATGTAATCACAAGTTTTATCCAAACAATTGGGGGGGTCAATTTTTCATGGGTTGAAACTTAAATACCAACAAATATGGAAAATGTTTTTAGGAAAAGTGACAATATTTTTTAAAAGATTTAAAGAGTTCTTATATTAAAAAGCAAATTGTCAGTGCAGTGTATATGCAATAATCATAGCAGTACCTTGTCTTGACAACTGGCTACCACTAATCTCTTCTGGTCGTGTTGATACTGGAATTTCTTCCCCAGGAGCAAAAAAAGACACAACAGTAGCAAGAACTTCATCGGATATGCCTTCATGCCAGTTATACCCATTCAATAACTCACAAAATTTTTGTGTATCTTGCATTATCTGTTGTATTGTTTTCCATGTGCTGCGTTCCACTCTGCCATCACTTGAAATGTCTTAAACAAAAAAAGGAATAATTTTATGGTTTAGACTGGATATAATAGTCACTGAGGTAATAAACAAACAAAATTACAAAATTACAAAATTACCAATTGTGTAGGCGACCTTGGTATCCTTTGGTCTCACAGATTGTGCAGAACCAGTTCTTGAATACGTGCTGTCTGTTATAGTTAGTGAACTATCACCACCTTTCTTCTCTGGCTTCCCACTGCTAATGACATAACTTGAAAATTCTGACCGTCCCAACAAAATCATAACCATAACCATAATGGTACCAACCAGTGTCGGTGGAGATTGGTAAGCTTTCAACTTTTCAATACAGCCACGGTCAATCTTATTTTGAACTACAGTCAACTAAAATTATGAAGAGGAGATAAGGAGTAACAAAATGTACCAAAAGCAAATAGGAGTAGATAAACAATATCTAATGATGAATATTAAAAATTTAATATAACATTTTCCCAATCTTCATGTTTTACACTTGGTAACATAAAACAGCAATAATTATATCTGTGCTGTAAATTACACACCTGGACATCTTGATGTAGTATTTAACAATAGGAACACTGCCCAATAAGCTACTCTAGTTAGTGCAGGAACCTGAAACTAGTATCCTCCCTGGCATTTTCACTTCCCAATGATGAGAGAAGGATCCCTCAAAACATAACCCAACACATGTCCATGACATGTAAATAAATCGTATCATTATTAATTCCAATACTAGACCGACAAATGCTAATATCTTCCATATATATCTTCACATTCCACAGACTATCAATCTCTTTTGTGAAGTCCTGGTACTATCTTTCCATTTTACTTATGAACATCTGCTTTTTACTTTTTATTCAACACAACAATATAATCCTTCTACCTGTAATAATATTCTTATAATCAATATTCTATAAAATCATCTCAGGCTCATGTTCAACTTATCCAAATATCTTATAACGTGATAATAAGGCTACAGTTATCTAATACCATGTTCACAATTCGACGTGAGCATGAGAACAACTGAAGCCATATTCACACATCAAAACTAATTATTTGTGTAGGATTTTTATGTTTTGTCAAAATGGAGAAAACACAAAAGAAGAGAAAAACGGAAGCGCGTAAGTGCGTAAGTGCGTTGCACTTGAACATGCCCGCTAGAAATGATGACCTTCATGAAAATGAAAACATTAATTCTGGCTTTGAACGAGTAATAAGTAAAATTGTACCGTAAAATAAACTGTTAGGCAATTTAAGTAAAATATATAAACTATGAAAATTCGTATCCATTGCCGTTTTAATCAGATACAGTCTTGAAATGGAAAAGGGAGCTTTAATGATTCAAATTTGAACTCAGATTTGTTTGTAAACAAACCAGCAAAAGAGTATCATACTTAGAAAAGTAATTTTTAATGTCTGGTATATTGAAAATGTTTTGAGTTAATTTACTATATATGTATTTTTACATTTTCACACAAATTTGGCCATTCTGGTCCCTTGTGTTAATATATTATGTCCAGGATTGTAGTACTACCTGAATGACACAAAATCTAATAATAGAATGTTTTGACTTGAATATTTGGTCAGTGTAAACTTATAAAGGAATTCTAAAGGTTTTGGTGTGTGATGTTTAAAAGTGTAACCAATTATAAACACAAGTCGATTTTATTTCTTAAAATCTTCGGACAATTTAACATTGCAGTACTCTCCACAAGGAAATGTGGCTCATCGGTAGTACAGCTTGTGTTTGTGATTCCAAGAGTGTGCAATGTACACTACTGAATAATTTGTGTTAATATACATTACTGAATAAATTGTGGTGCTACATACGAAATGTGTATTTCCTCTGTGTGTTTTACTTACCTTTGAGTGTTAATAATTTTAAGTGATTTTCATTTGACAAAAGAATCAGAAAATAATTATTCATACAAAATCAAAATCATTTTTCATACTCTCCACAGCAGATGTTATCATTTTTAGCACCATAATCATATCTCACTAATTATTAATTATTATAATTATTAAAAGCCCAAGGAATGAGAGCACAAATAGTTCATTGTTTCGCAGTTAAACACAATTGCAAAATTTGAACTTTCAAAAGAAACAATTAAGTTTGTAATGAACATGAAATCATAACTTTTCTTAAATGATTATGCTGAAATATAATTATCACTGCAATAAGATTTACATCTTTACTTCAAAAAATAATTGTTAACCATTACATATGTATACCAGAATGGATAGCATCACAAGGCATTATTCCACAAACTCCAGGAACATATTTGTTCCTATGAAGTTCTCTTCTCCTTCTCATCCTTGTGAAGCTTGGTTCTGCCTATGATGTTAAATATCAAAATCTAGCAAATTTTATGTTTATCCTCCAAGTGTAAGTTTATTGTTAACAAAGAGATTTGAAACATCTGATCCTTGTTCAACAATATCAAACATTTATAATTCCGTCAGCATTGCTATCTGCACAATTTTAAGGGCTATTTTTCTTACCAATAAATGTACCAAATATGAACGTAAACCTTCTTACAGCAGCACCACAAAAACATCGAGATCTTATAATGAAACGTGTAATATTTCGTTTATTAACAATTTCCTTGAAGTGGTTTTTAAGTAATTTAAAATTCTAATAAATTCCTTCATCTTTTCACTTACAAATGTATCTGTGTTGCTAATTTAAATATCCACAATCTCATTCCCTGGAAAGTTTGTAGCATTGACAACCTGTTCCAAGTGCCTGAAAAACATTTAACTATATGGCGGGCCACAGATAAAATATACAACAAACATCTTCTTTTCAGTCTTCTTTTGGCAACTGTCTTAATTCTTCTGTTTTTAAAAACACATATTTATTTTATTTTTATGTGTAGGGTATCTGCTCTAACTTTATATGTAGATTCTTTTTCCATGGATGTTTTTAGAGAACATTACTGTGGCTTCTAGCCCGGGCATGAAAAAGGAAAAAATGAAGATTACAGTAATTTCATGTACAGCAAACAAAGATTTCATTTGTTAAAACACTTTCACCACAATTTCACTTCATTTAAAACTAAAACATAAATAATAGTTAATAATTACCACATTACACATCTTTATAAAGAATAATGATAAACAAAGTATAAATTAACTGCAGTCTAATTATGACATTTTTATTTTATTTAATAACACATATCATGTCTTGACACTTTAAGGTATTATCAATATCTATGAACAATAATTAGGTGTGATATTTAATTCTTGCATCAAAAATAATATAATACTGGACAACATAAAAACACAAAACACATAACATAGAAATAGCACAACCCAAATCGAGTTCAATACACATTTGTAAGGGAAAACAAAGTCTCTTGGAATGAGAAGCACTCCTCCACTTGTCATATGTTACTTCTTTTTTTTTTTAAACCAACAGTTGTGATTGCTCTTCTTGGTTCAATTCTGGTTTCATTTCTTTTATAAACAATGCTTCTGTTATTTTTCTTCGTTTCTAATTAAAAAATTTTCAGGTAATATCTGAAATTAGTGTTCTTCTGCTACTTGAAGATTGGTTTAGTGAAAACAATGATGACAGTTTTCTACAGTTAAACAAAATTATTGATTTCAGATTTTCTGGCCTGGCATATATTTTATTTAACGGATATAATGTGTTGGCTTCTTATTGTTTCTTCTAGAATATTTGTAGCTTCTGTTGTGTTATTCTGCTGGTTATTTGCAAGATGTATTTGACATTCTGATGTAATAATACTGCTTACTAATGGCATTGGATAACTATTTATTTGTGCAAAGATGTTCCTCAGATGACGCAGTTCATGTTCCCAGTGTTGCACAAATCTATGTATGTGAGCACATATGGACATTCACATTAACATGTTGAACACGTTTTCGTAAAGATTAGTTCGTTCACATACTTCGTGTCTAGATCATTAATTATATTTTGTACTTTGCAGAATGAATAAGTGGCTCCAATTGAAGAAACAAAGTGTTATATAACGAGTTGTTTACTCAGAGTTGTTGGTTAACAGGTCATATGCTTCACATCATAGAAGATATTATTTCTTCGATTCGCTAAGCGTAAATTATAGTGATAGTGATAGTTGCTCCTACATGTAACTTTTAAAATAGTATGAAGATGTACAATGTATGCTCTCTCTCTATGCCAGTTCTCTGTAACAGCATTCTACACATAAATTTTCCTAGTAACAGGGAATAATCATGATCCACTTTTATCTTTGTAATCACATATAAATGACTTGAAATATGAAAGTTTTTCTTTACTCCACAACCACCTGTTTGTGCTTACCATGCCAGTTTCTCTGCAACATTATATCATACACATAAATTTTGACAACATCAGGGGGTAATTATTTTCAACCAAACGTGCTCCTACTCACACTACCAAAGCATTCTAACAAATTATTTTTACAAGCATCAAAGGGTTTTTTCATCCACTTTTATCTTCTAAATATTAACTACCTGACTAAGAATATATAATTTCTATACTCCAATACCTCCTGGTTAACGTATTAACGCCAATATCTCTCTCCAAAAAGGTGTTCTTATGTGACACAAGGGAATAAAATTACCCATTTTTATCTTTGCAATCATAAGTAATGGAAAGAGAATATATCACCTATTCTATGCCCCATTACCCCTTTGGTAATGTAATGATGCTAGTTTCTATATTAAAAAAAAATTAAAATGACATCATGGGCTAATTTCAGGGAAAATGAAAGTAAATAAAACTACATATAATTTACGTTTTATTCTGTACAGTGTTTGAGCTGGAAAAAAAATGCTGAACAATGATAAGTGTGAAGAGTAGACATTTGCATGTCTAAACTCAATAGAATCACTTCTTTTAGATGACGCAAGTCTCTTTAGATTCACTTTGCAAATGGTTGGATTTCAAGCCCTGATGTAAATAAGTTTTGAAAACTGATACTCTGCCATCATTGAAATGAAATGCATACATAGTAAAAGTATACGGTGTTCTCCGATGTATAGGTTTACTGGAAATGATGTACATAGACAAACCTCTGCTGAAAATGATTTGTGCAACACTCACAGCCATTTCAAACATCAATAATAGAAGATAATGTTGTGACGTAACCTGCATTTTGTTCAATTTGTACAAAAAAGTACCGATTTTCCTCAAGTTTAGTACGCTAGAACACGAATTCTATGTAAAATCTAAAGTTATAGTTTTTGTAAAATCTAAAGTTTTTGTAAATGAAATTTGTACCTTAGATTAATATTTATTTAATAAGAATATTTATAATTTAGTGAAGTTTATTGTTATTTTCAATACATACTTTCACCCTCCAAAGTCGATTTCACATCAGTGAAATATTTATTGCGTGTACCATTTCGTAGAAATATTAGCAGCACACCATGAAGATGTATGAAAATGTAAATGTAAATTTGGATTTTCAGAAAGATTTGGTCATCAATTCCCAGCGGATAGCTAGAAATTGATGGCACAGGCATGTTAACGAACTTTAATCATACTTTCAGAAAAATAATATAACTTCCCTGCCGAAAATGTTGTTCTATCTGCATGCGAAGCCACCAAAAATCAAATCCTTTCTTCAATGATAATTTTGTCCGTCATGCTGACATGTGCTATTTATTTTTTTAAATAATAACATTTTTTACACCAATCAGACTTCGCTATCTTAAAAATTAACCAATCAGATGCAATGAAAGCATAATCAAAATGGCAGACATTCATTTTTGAAATTTTGAAGTTCTGAGAAGTTAGCTGAGGTAGCTAACACAACCTAAACTTAAATAAGCTAGCTACAAACTTTATAACTTAAAGAAATTATATTGCATGGAGATCGAGGTTAATACTTAAATGTTAGCAAGGATTATTTTGAGTGGAAAATAAGAAGAATAACAACACCGTGCTAATCAGTGGTTGTTATATTGAACTATTTACGCGATATATACCCACCCAAAGGTCATCTAAGAAAGAGGATAAAATGATAAGATTGGTCTGTATTTTATGTGTACGAATGGTTTTTTTGTCCTACCATAGGTTCTACCACCCAAGGGAACTGCAGATGGACCTCTCTACTTGATGGCCATGCTTTATGCCCAGTTAGCTAGCTAAAGTATACGAAGTCAATGGCTTTGTGCTATCAGTTGGAAAGGGGAGTAAATACAAATGTCTGAGTCATAAGAGCTCATGCTGTTAATTCAGTTAAAAGAAAAGTTACTACAATATTTTCAGAACTCTTATATTCACTTGAAAAACACTCCAAGCAACTAAAAATATTTTATTATATATATATATAGCTAGCTAGCTACAGCAAGTTTATGGATTTGATAATTTTAGGAAATTACCATTGGCATAATTGTTAGGCGGACTAGTATTTATAAATCATAAAAAAATGAATAATGTTTTAATATAAATATAGCTAGCAGGCCTCGAATTAACGTAATAATAGTGTACCGCGAAAAACTACGAGCGAAGCGAGCGTTATTGCCCGCAGCAGTCGAAAATATTTTTGTATTCGCAACGCGAAATTGCTTTTATCGCGGTAATTTCAAAAGCCTTATAATAGCTTTTAGTGTAATCACTGGACTGTCAACTGCTATGCTATGCTGTTTTTTTTCACTCATCACTGCATGTTCATCCTCTTGGAAGATATAATGCTGCTACAAGCTACTCGCTACAAGCTAATATTGTCTGTTCGCTACAAGCTAAAATTATTTGTACGCTAGAATTACAATATTACGAAGC
>JANTOQ010641899.1:0-10361 GCA_027564595.1 Bythotiara depressa
AGACAAATCAAAACCTGAACATAGGCTCAAAAGAAGTATCCTAACTTGCTACATACCTGTAATACTAGTTGTTTTGTTACACACAACATTTCCAAGAATTTAAGAAAACAAAAAAAGGTTTATTACAACCAGTACACGCGAGTCTAACAAGACTCCCGTGAAGTACTCTTGCGAAAGTCCTCACGCGAGTCACTCGCGGACTCACGTCGGATTTGAAAGCCTGGACGACTTTGCGTCGGCACTTTGGTTGCCGACGCTAAAAAGCCCTAATTTTAAGGGTTGCAGAAATAAACCTACTTATTCTGTCTACACATCAAGCATAGTTATGTGATGAGAATGTGAACAAAAAATAGCTGGGATGTATAGTAAAAAAAGAAAAGGAGATCATTTAAGATTCTGGCTTAATAGAGAGACTGTTAATGATACTTCAACCAGCCTGCTCAACAGATAGGCCATATATTTTTCCTGGGATTGTGAACATATACATGAAATTGCAAATACAAAGAACACTTTATTACAAAAAGAGGGTCATTGTCACCCAACAATCTCCTGGTAAACCAAACAATATGAAGAACATTTGTGATTGACTGAGATCAGGCAGTTGCAGAGTAAAAATATCTCCAAACATTTATCCCAACAAAACTACCCCTTATAACCACATATTTATGTCAATGCACGTAATCAAGCTAATGACTCCATTGACTCGTAGAACGAAACATCAGCTTAATCAACCAGCTAAATTGTTAGAAATTGGGCATAAGACAATTTCATAAATAGGCCCAAAAATGTGGAATGAGCTAAGCTCAGATTTAAAATCAGTTAAGAATTCTAATACCCTTAAGCACAACATTAAAGAAGCCTTCTTTAAAGGCTTACAGGAAAAGGAAGATAATATTTATTCTTATTATTAACACAAATTTTTATTAATTGATTGCACTACATACCTTTAACATTTTCATTTTTCAATATCTACATATGGGGAATGCCATGGAAACAGAGTCAAATTAACCCTTTGGTATTCCTTGCCACACTAGTATGTAGATAGTTTGTTGTTTGTTTGTTTATTTGCTTTTTAAATAATTTTTTCTTTAAATATTTTTATACAGTATTTTATTTTTGTTGCTTTTGTATGGTTTTATGTGGCAAATAAATTTACTTACTTACTAAATATCTTTACATTTCGGTATAACTTTTATTCTTTTTCCTCTCAGAATTTTAATCGAATGAAATGTTTTGTTCTTTCAAACTCGAGTAAAATTCCACTCAGAACAGAGTTTTCTATTATTTTATTTTATTTTATTATCATTACTATACTGAGCTTATAATGTTGATATTTTTATTATTATTAAAATGTTAGATAGTAAAGAATTTGCTGCTTCAAAGCTCAAATCTCGAAGTAGTGAATCCAGACGGTGTATAGACGATAAACTGAGAATCTCATTTGACTAAAACAAGTTTAACAGACATAATAACGGACACATAAAGTTATTTACACGGAACACACAAGCACAAAAAAACACCAAATATAAATAAGAGCCATAATGTTCGAAAGGCGTGAATAATTGATGTATTGCCATGTACATGTAACAAAGAGCTGGTTGTAATATTTTGATTTTCAATTTTATTCACTTCAACGATACCAACAAAATAAAAAGTGTGTAAAAAAAAGAAACCAACAACAAAAATATAAAACGATTTAAAAGTTATTTCTAGCTTTTATTAGAAATTACTCTTACTTGTTGCTAAACGTTTTGAGCCTGTAAATCTATTCTCAGAACAGTTTTGTTCAAGCATAAAATTCATTATGTCTTCATTATGAGTGACATATTTTATCCCTGCTAACTTATCAGCTAAAAGATCAACGTTTTCCTTGCAGCATTTACACTCCTCGAGTGACATCGCAAAAAAAATAACACAATGTTCACAATTACACCAGTGAAGGTTTTCTAGACTACTTGAATCCAATTCTTCTTCATTAATAGAAACTTCTGAATTAGATTTAATTTGTTTTAATTCTGCTTCAGTATAAACAGGCTTGTTTTGTAATAACCATTTAAAATTTTGACTTTTCACATTCATTACAAGACGATAAGCTGCTACTACTCTCGCTGTCTGTCATGTTTATGATTAATCTTCGATTTGCACAAATGAAGTCACATGTCGTGTGTTTTAACAAAGAAACAAATAAACTATTTTTCTTGTTTTTACCAATTAACAGACAGTTAATGTATAATACTTTTTTTTTTAATGTTGGCATATATTTCAACCATATTTAATTATTTTTTTCAAACATCATTTTCCCTTAAAAAGAAGAACATCAATCCAATTCTCATATAAACACTATATAGTTCTAAGACTTATAAACATTATCTTGAAGTATGAAACACGGGTGTAGAGAAGAATGAGAGCTTTAATTATAACCTGAACTTCGGTTGCAGGACCAACATTGATAACAAGTACTTTAAGTACTGATAAGGCTATCCTGGGTAAAAATTAAGAAATTAAGAAAGAAATAAAATAAATAATTATGCATGTTCAGTAAATAAATGTACCTCGTGTGAAAAACATTATGAACAGTTATGATTAGAAAGTTTAAAAGATAGAAGATGGTTTCAGAGATTATGCTTTTAATATAAAATTAAAACTGATATAGCTCTGCCGTATTTAAAAATTATTTTACCTGAAATGTGAACTTATAACATTAGATCTTTTAGATCATAAAATTACCTATTATCGTTTTCACCCTTCCCCTTGGGGATAATTTTATTCCATATGCTGGTTGACGACTTGGTCTCCTTGACTAAACTGTATGAATGAAATGGAGTTTGTCAGTGTTCTCTTTTGAGAACACTGACATATTTAATTTCTACTATGTTAGGGTGTACATTTTATAAAGCAGCATAGAGTGCCGCTTCCTGATTATAGGCTGTTTTCCATACAGCAATCTTTTCCGAGTGAACTTAAATTCTATTGTTTATTCTGCGGGAATTGTGCGTTTCAACATTTCCAAGTGGAATATGGCCAATAACCAATCAGAACGAAAACAAACAAATTTTTGAGCAGAAAAGATCAAGGTATGCAAACAGCCTTAACAGTAAGCAAAATATTTTACATTTTACATTTTTGTTTAGCCCCTTTCCTGCAAGGCATAGAAAATATTAGAAGAACCACACTTGCCCATAATGTGCTTATAAGAAACCTCCATAATATTGCATGACAAAAAAACTGTTTCAAGTTGCTCAAGAACAACAAATAATCCTTCCAAATAAAACAATGAAGAATTTTAAGTAGAAAGTGCATGTTTACCTTTTGGCCTTGGAATAATAACAGTGGTACCTGAAACAAAACAAAAGAATTATAGTTTAAATAAAAGTTTGAAAAAACATTACAAAAGTACTTCATGCTGTGACCAAAATGGGAAAATATTATTTTTATTATCATAAGAGTCTAGATCATTTCATTGGTGGTGCCAACAAATATCTACACCTTAGGAAAATAAAAACACCAATTTGAAAATGATTTTCCAAGTCATTAATAAAGCTGTTTACAGTAAGTTGTAAAGTAAGGGTCTATTCCTTTTAGTTGTTTGGTTGATCTGATCTGGTTGATCAACCAATTGATTTGGTTGACAGCTATTTCATTACGTAATTCTTTCACCTACTTTTATTTTCAGTAAATCAAAATTTCACCCAGTGTTGGTAGGAATAAATGAGGTAGTAATCAAAAACAAATTTTAAGTCAATGAAAACATTACTTTTACTTCCACTTCGAAGCAAAGAATACAAAGTTTGCCTTGCTCAATCAATATACCGTGACTGATTTAATAATAATTAAAGCCAACCAAATCAACCGTTTTTGTTTATTTCTTTGCAGGAAGGGAGTTGTTGATATGGTTGATGGTTGATGATGAAAGGAACAAACCCTAAGCTTCTGTAATGGAATTATGTGGTGTATTTTGTAAATAACTGTTGTGTTTTGGAAATCATTATACATTTCTTTGTTATGTTACATTTTTCCAGGGGGTTAATTATTGAAAATGATTATTAGGAATAAGAAGTGTGCAAAAGCTGCTAAAACACCTGTCTTGTGCATAAAATTATAAAGACTTCGAATAATACGTTTACCAGGAGGTGTGCCTTTATGCATTAAAGGGTTAAATATACAAATAAATAAAAATAATAACATTACATTCTTTATTTACACAATATATTAACCTGAACTACGAGTATACTCATTGTATGCATCCATTCATGATAACCTGACTATGAGTATACTTGTATCTAACAAAACACATTTTCGGATATTTCTCTGAATAAAAATTACAATTTCTACGAGTAAACTCATACTGATTGGTCACACATACCATCTATATAAATCTTATCCTTAAAACACAATTAAAGGAGTTTTTATTTTAATACAAGTGTCTAAATAGATCAGCCTCATGGTAGAACAGAAAAGAATTAGCAGTGCAAATCTCCTGGTATATTTACATTTTCATAAATAATGAGCATTTTATCTTTAAGACATACTTTAAGGATACTTGAACCTTTTGAAACACATAAATATCATAAATATCTCTTTTTCTTCAAATAATTGATATAATTATAACAGTATATATTTTCTGAAAGTTTAATAAATTATCTATCTAACCAACCTAAGCAATAAGCTTATTTTGAGAGAGAGAAAATTTTGAATGTTATTTTTTGTTGTTTAATGAGCTCCAAGTGCCGGTACCATTAATTTTTTCTAATAAAAAATACATCATCATAATCCTGAAGTTGTTTTCTAGCAAAGGGTGTCAGGCTTTTTCTTAAAAAGCATCTGTAGGAGAGTTATGATGAAATAAGCAATAATATTCCTTGCATTAACCATATTTTTTTAACGATAAGTCTTCACATGATGATAAAAAATGAACGATGCAAAAACAAACAATTCCCGACACCCTTTTGATGCTGAATGCTCACTAAATTGAAAAAGTATTGTTTCATTTTTTTCTTCGTATCACCTGACTGCAGATGGAGCTCGAAATACAGCAATATTTCTAGAACTTTACCACAGCGAGAAAACTTAAACTTAATTTGCGTCCTTTAGCAGTTCCTGAAACAAAGATGTTTACAAGTTGTTTAATCTGATTAAGTTATGCATTTTATATTTCAAAACACTTTTAAAATATGTATTTGAATTTTCAAAAGGAGGTTACCTCCTTGATTTTAATCCAGGCTTTCAAATCTGACAAGAGTCGGCAAGTCTGACCCATGTGAGGACTTTCGCAAAAGTACTTCACGGGAGTCTTGTTAGATTCGCGTGTACTGGTTGTAATTAATCTTCTTTTTTTTAAATTAAATTCGAGGAAATGTTGTGTGTATACAAAACAACTAGTATTACAGGTATGTAGTAAGCCAGGATACTTCTTTTGAACCTATGTTCAGGTTTTGTTTTGTCTCTCCATGTATGTGCATTGGTGTTTTCATTATTCTTCCATGCTTGACCTTATGACTTCCTGTCGTCATCTTGGAAATAAGTTTTTTAAATCATTTTTCCACGAATTGATGAATTGATTATTTTATTTCATTTTATTTTAATTTATGAATGCTTTTATTCTTGTAAGCAGTAATTTTCTTTCTTAAAAAAATCATACTGCAACTACAGAAGGAAGAAGTTTCTTGTGTTTATAATAATTTTCAAAACTATGTTTTTAACTACCATGTCTGGTGTATAAGTCGAATTTTTGGACACAAAAAGTATATTTCTATAATATTTTTTAAAGTTAATTTTTAGCTGCAGAAGATATGTTAAAAACTTCAACTCATTGGCCTTAATCAATGGCAATTTTCGTAGACATCTATGTCAGAGTTGTGATGAAGGAAAGCTTTCTAATATAATACTTGCTCTGGCGTGAACCTTCTATTCTAAAGTGCACGTGGTGGCAGCGGGTTATAAAAGTTTTCAATAACTTTATATAATGATTGCTAGACATAAAACTTTATATAATGATTGCTAGACATAAAATGTCAATTAATAAAGTAAGTATCTTTTGTATAACAAGTCTAAAAGAAAAAATACTGCAACTCTGTCAAACCAACATTAAAACGTGTTTAATTTGTTTTCCAATCCCTGCGCGCATTCCCTGCTTTCTATTATTAACACTGGTGTTAATCCTCCTGGTTATAATTGAAATTCTGAGCTCATAGAAACTATTATGATACAAGTTCACTCTTCTTACAATATATTTCCTGCACATGCAAAATTATTAAATTGTTTCTTTTACGTTCCATAAATAAATCTTTTGTTTCAATTTTACAGTAGAATCATTAAAGTTTTTTCTTTCATGCATTTCATTGTTTCATTGTTTCAATTTGGCGACATAATTTTTCTTTACACTCATGTAGAATAAAAGACTTCTCAGAATAAAAATTTTAACATAATTTTTGAAGCCTGTGTACGTCAAGTTATCAATAAAGAGAAAAGTGATAAGTAAGTGCCACGAAGTGATAAGTAAGTGCCACAAACGTAATTTTCAACACATTTCCCTTCGTAACTAGTGCTAAATAAGTGCCACAAACGTAATTTTCAAATAATTTCCCTTTGTATCTACTGCTAAATAAGTGCTGCGAACATAATTTTCAACACAATTCCTTCCGTAACTAGCGCTAAATAAGTGCCACAAACATAATTTTCAAATTATTTCCCTTTGTATCTAGTCCTAAATAAGTGCCAAGAACGCAATTTCCAAGGCATTTCCTTTTGTATCTAGCGCTGAATAAGTACTGTGAATGTAACTGAACACCTTGATCTTACGGAATAACAGATTCGCCTAAGACTCGCGTAAGGTTCTATATGGGAATCTTTTTAGACACGCGAAGGCTAGCGTCGGATTTGAAAGCCTGTAATTAGAGTAAGTTTGTCGATTAAGTTTGTCGATTAAGTTTGTCGAAATTTTAATAAACATCTTTATTAACACACACAATAAACTAGATGAAAAAAAAGTCAGAAAATAAGATATATCCTACCTTTTCCAACGAAAGAAAATTAATATTTATACTTCTAACAGAAGCAACATATTCCTTATATATCTATCTTTAGGATTATATAAAAAACGTTTGGTAAAATTTTGACTTTAAAAGGTTCAAGTATCCTTAAGATATACAAAAAAATAAATATTTTACTCCCTCCATCAAAATTGATATTGACATAATATATGAGCACTTTCTACACAGTCTTCCTAAATGAAATAGAGCTGTTAACCTTTTAATGCATATGCATACCTCCTGGTTATTTTAAACTTCCCATTGGAAACCTTTATAATTTTATGAGGAATCAGGGGGTCTTATCAGCTTTTACAAAATTTATTTTACATTTCATTTCCAATAATTAACCCCCTGGAAAAAGGGAGCATTATGCATTAAAGGGTTAATATCACATTTCACGCTGGAATCTCAAATCTACACTTCGTGATGCATTTCAATGTAAGCTTTTAGTTATTTTTAAAAGAAAACTATTGGTGTATATTTTAATGAGTAGCTAAATTGGGATCGTCATATTGCTGTAAAATCGTGCTATGTAACACTATCTGTGCTAAAGAAGATAAGACGATTCTGCTCGTACCTATTACGAAAACAGCTATGTGAATGCTTAATCCTCTCAACAATTGCCTACTGTAATATTGTACATGAGGTTAACAATGTTGGCAGAAAGTCCAGAGTTGCTGTGCTGCATTTGTTCTTGGTAAATACTGCAAGATTAATCACGTTATTAAATAGGGTTGGCTTCCAATAAAAGAAACATTGAATTCAACATTGCCAAACTGTGTTTTAAAAGTCTCCACAAAGAAAACTGTCCGGAATACTTAAGGCTCGAAACGATATTACCAAAGAAACATGCTCGAAAATGTACCAATACTGGATTGATGGTGGCACATGATAATGTCATCAATTCCTATGCGTATTGTGCAGAAACAATATTTAACAACTTACCAAAAACACCAAATACATTACAGATGAAAATATATTTATAAATAGAGTTAAAAGTTGCTACTGCAACGAATTTTTCTGATATTTATTTAGCATTAACTTCCCTTTTTTAGTGTGTTTTCCTTTTCTTTATTGTCATAATCCAGCCCTTGTTTTAGTCATGTCTATTCATGCTAGAGTCTATACTGAAGATGTTTGTTACTTATACTAACACAATCCTATGCCAGCACTTTCTTTTAACTTTTTAATATATAATTCTTCACACTTGAATATATGACATTTTTGGCAATAGATAAAAATGTAATACTCGTGCAATTTTAGCTATATTTTATTGAATTTGTTATTTTTTAAGCACAAAGAACCATGTAAATGGATGTGGCAGAATATATACGTTTTACTTACTTACTTTCGTTTTTACTTACTAAAAAGTTTCTTTGGAAAGTTGATAGAACATGGAAGAATATGGAAGACATTCAAATGGATGTTTTTTTAAAGCTGGAAAATATTACTTTGTTGACATTTTGCTCAGACTGTTAATTATTCATAATTTTTAATAGTAATTAATATTTCTTAATATGTTGTTTCTGACCTCAAATTTATTATTCCACTCATTGGACCTTCATTTTGGTTATGTTTGGCAGGCTGCTGTTCTACACCTATGTATGAACCAATGATATCTGTTTTTGAAGTTATGCAGGATTTCAGTCTTAATACCTTGTAAGTATACAATTAACGTAATTAATCATTAACAGATATATTATTTTATTACAATTATTTAGGTCTTCAAGTTGTAGAATCCATTATTATATTTTACCGTATAATTATTCCCGTGTATAAGTCGACTCTCTATATAAGTCCACCAATATTTTCAGCAGTAAAAAATATGATTTAAAGATATAATGTTCAGTATATAAGTTGAGTAGCTTCTCAGCAGATAAACTTAATAAAATATATTTTTTAAATTCAAAAAGTTAATGTAAAAAACTGTCCTGGAAAGGCTATCACTTTGTTTGAAATGTATCAAAAACACTACTATTTTGATTTTTACATATAAATCTCCTGTTAAGCACTCCATCATAGCTGTTATTTTAATTGGGAAAATGGATTATTACAAAACACATGACAAAAGAATTTACCAACTTCAAGGAATTTTTTGGGTTTTAAAGCAAAATTACATGAGATAAAAATTTACAATTATTTTTTTTATTCAGTGTTAAGTCAAACCCTATAGTTTAAAAGGTCCACTTATATACTAGAAAACACGGTATATATCTATTATGTCTACAGCATTGAATGTTATTTTTCAATGTCCTATTACCTGAGCAGAGCGTGGAAAGAATTTTGTAAATAAATCAGTATCTTCATTAAAATGGAAGGCAATAAAAGAAAACTTTTTAGTTATTATAAACAAGATGAAGTAGATAATCATACCAGTTACAGGCTTTTGACATATAAATCGTCTTTTCACATCAACATTATCCAAAAGTTGCCATATACCGCTACTATTCATCACAAATAATTTCAACCTATGAAAGAGAAATAATGAAAACAAAAACACTTTGCATGACAGAACTGTAGATTACGCTTAGTTTACTTGGTTACCAGCTAAATCATATACCACAATGTATAAATTAACTAGAAAAAATTAGTTTAAGAGGTAATCACAATAAAACCACATGGTTTCTGGATGCATTTTCCTGTAGAAAGTTAAATGGGTCTCTTGGCTGCTAGGAACCCATTTAATTTTAGCCTCATTACTAAGTTCTCTTTTGCCACAAAAATCTACAGACTTCTATACAGAAGTCATAAACTTTCTATACACAAATCCTCCACCATGTTACAAGCACCACATTATACTGGTCCTCCACATCATGCTATGCCAAAAAAAATTCATTTTTTGTTTACGCATGCGATAAAAAGTCGAAAAAGCAAAATGTGATATACATTCCCCTTCACTTTCGTATTTATCATGCTTTGACTACTTTAAGTAAGTCATTTCATTTCACAGGTAAAAGGGAAAATGGCTTGTTTGTTTATTTGCTTACATCATTTGTCTATTTGTTCACATAAACATTCAGGGAAAATTTAATTACCGTTTATTTTCATCAATGTTACCAGGCTATGAGGCCAATGGAATGTTATCCTGCAATATACTTTAACATCTACAACAATTTTAGTTGTAGAAAAGGCCCTTACACTTTCTATACACAAACCCTCCACCATACTACAAGCATCACTTTATAGTCGTCTGCATCATGCAATGTCAAAAACGGTTCATTTTCTGTTTACATATGCATTACAGGCCCTGAAATATTTTTTTCTTATTTAACGGTCATAATGTCCGACGTATTGGACTCTTATGTAGGTCAAGGAAAATCCATCTCGGACAAC
>JANTOQ010642010.1:0-10834 GCA_027564595.1 Bythotiara depressa
CTTGTAAAATTATGGCTAAGGAGAAAATTTTCCCAACTTTCTTACTAAACATAAAAGGATACAAGTGCCCTTAAAAAACATTTATGTACCAAGAAACCATCCTTACATCAGATAATGGTCCAGCTTCATTGGTAACTGTCAGGCCAGCCAGTTCCCCTAATCCAAGTGCCACTTCAACAGATTCAGCAGAAGAATTGTGATTAACCATTCCAGGTTTCATTTGTCGTGGTGAAAACTGATTGCTTGTCAATGCTACATCTCCTAAAGATGAGAGAAAACATTTAAAATAAAAGCATGAAACAAGTGTTCACACAGCTTGAAATATCTACCAATCAGCATTATGATAGCTACCAATCAGTGCTATGGTTTCTTTTTACAACCAGTGCTCTACATTCTTTTACATGTGTTCTACATTGATATTACTCTCTCACCAGTGAAAAATATTAATGTAGTTGTTTCAAGGCTTAGTTTAATTATTAATTCTATCAATAAGCATTACCAAGGCTGGTAATAAAGAATTATTAAGAATTTTTTACTATGCATATTTTTGAAATACTTTCTCTACCACAGAGGCTTTTCAGGACTTGTTCTACATAACATAGATTTGCATATCTAGCTCACAAAACATGACAACATCTCTTGAAAGAGACCCATTTAAAACACTTCTTATCATATGGCTACTCTCATGATAAACAAAGATATATCTTAATTACCTTCTCAAGAAGCAAGCCAAGAAAGGACTAGATTTTTTGTTTCTGACAAACACTATAATGGCACCTTGCAATGGAATCATTGTAAGTGCTTTTGCTAACTGTTTAATGTGATGATAAGTTCTAATAACTAAACATGAATCAAAAGTCACAATTCAACATACAAACATAAATGTTTTTGCAGGCAGGAATATCTGTATACTTGAACACAGAAACATTAACAAACCACTTGAACTAATATTTTAATTAGATTCTTACCAAGTGGTCCCTCATCAACAATATTTTAATTAAATTCTTACCAAGTGGTCCCTCATCAACAATATTTCCCATGTTGTCTGTAGATTTCATATTTGGACTTGGTACAGGAGGAGCAGGAACCTGTGGAGGAGGGGGAATTTCTTCTTCAGCATTAAATGTTTGTAACATATTTTTCAGGGCATCTTTGCTTGGACCTAAATAACAGAATAGCAATATAGTACAAATGATATGGGTGATACACAGTGAAGCATGGCCTGAATACTTACCACTTAAACATCATCACAGCAAATGTACATTGCGAACCAACGCCGACACATACGTCCTGGAAAGAACGTACGAACTGAACACTTTCGTTGACAGAGCTGCAGTCACATTTAACAATTTACCCCTATCTGTACGTAAAATCGTAAGTTATAGAAAAATTTAGTAATGAAGCTAAGAAATTTTACCTTGACAGGGCTATAGCTAAAAATAGCTCTTGGTAGCTATTAATATTAATAATATATATAATATAATATAAATAATCTATGCCATAAGGTGTCAATCAGCTGCACAATCTATACAATACGACGCCCCTTATTCTTACGCTTTTATCGCTACGCCAAGTGTCCTTTTTTATGGCTAATTTGACCCCTGTGCTTATGCTACTTTATTCCCACTTACAACCATTCTAACCTATCAACAATGCGTATCTGCATCGAGCTTTGTCCCATGATACGAGTCTCTTTTTTTCTTCTGATTTAGTCCTCAAATTTTAATTCTTTGTTTCCTTTTAAATTGTCTTTTACATATTTGTATATTTTATATATATAGTTATTTTATTATTTGTAGATAGGGTGAAGAACCATGTATACATATAGAACCCAAATAAATGATGATGATGATGATGATGATTAACAAGAACAACAAAAGATTGACAGTTATTTCAGCTAACATGTTTTACTACAAATTCCCATAAAGTTTTGACCACTTCATTTATGGTTAACGAATTCTGGCATTCTCACAAAAGTGAAGAATATAGTTACTATCAATAAATAAAAAACCCTAGCTCCTCCTTTCATATCATTATCATTATTTTTGTCCAGTGATGTGTAAGAAATAATTAGGTTAATGTGTCCAAGGCATTAACTTAAAGTATCTCAATATCTTTATCTTTTATAATTTAATAATATATCTTTATCTTTTATAATTTATGTAGAACGTAGATTATTATTTATTATTTGAAAATGTTTCAAATGGCTTTTACAAACAAAAACGTTTTGCTGGCCCTTGTAAAATTAGTTGCTTGTGGTACCCAGGGTTTCTTTTCATCCTAATTTCACCCAGTATCCCTATCCCTTAAAATTTCAAAGTTATCGCAGCATGAAATGAAATACGACAATTGAAAGTTAACAAAAAACTGTATAAAGGGTAGTTCAGTGAATATAATGAAATTCTAAAGATGTCCTCAGATAATTGCCCATACACATCTTTCCCAGGGCTCTTTTTAATATTTTACTTGAAAACTATAGAAAATAGCACCAATGGTGTTTAAATGACCTTTATACAGATTTTCAAGAGCTTTCTGATGGTATATTTATTTTTGATAAAAATGACAACCTCAAAAGTTTGCTATATTTAAGAGCTCATAGGAATCCCTTACATGTTTCAAGAAAACCTGTAATAACTTGTGAATGAAGTAAAATAGACAGTTCATGTATCTGTATTTATCATGCATGTACACTTACTGGATTTAAAAAGAAAAACAACTAATGCCTACGTTTCGATTTTTTTGCCCGGTCTTTAGTTTCATTTTTAAATATTTCGATTCGCTGCCGAAGTTTCCCAGAATCCATGTTACCCCAGCCATCCTGAAAAGCAATATTAGCTTAATATAATGAATGCAAAACATAGATGTGATAACGTACAAACAAACAAAAAATAGATAATAGTTTTCAATGATGGGCAGTGCCTTATCCAGAAATTTGGGGCCCAAAAGGCATTAATTTTATGAAGGATCTAGATTGCCAGATAATACACTCCTTCCATGTTGATAATACACTCCTTCCATGTTGAAAGGAAAAAATACAAGTCACATAATATTTGTTACAGAAAAGCACATTATGCACAAGAGTGTTTTGGGTTTTAGGTACTCAAACTGGTATACCTGTTTCCAATTTGCTCTGGATACGAGTTTAATGGGCTTTATTTACATCATGTTGATGTATAGTACATTATAATAATAATTATAGCACTTATATAATCACATCCAAGAAATATTTCTAAATTTTAGTGTTTACTTACATTTGGATCATTCCTGTCTAGCGAAACTGAAAGAGATAAAAAAAACATCATTTAAAAACTTTCTGCTAAAAAGGGGCAAAATTAAAAAACGTTTAGTGACAGATAGACTAGCAATATTCTAAGTCCAATAGTAGTCCAAAAGGACATATCCCACGTTTGTTCCAAAATAGAGCCTGCTACTACCTTCTGTTGATTGTTGGTAAAAAATTAACCATCTGTATTGTTGTGTACATTTAATCTACTCAAAGAAACATACTTTCATTATTCTGACTATCCTCTTGTCCCAATAAATCAAAGAAACATACCTTCATTATGCTGACTATCAGCTTGCCCCAAGAAATCAAAGAAACATACCTTCATTATTCTGACTATCCTCTTGTCCCAATAAATCAAAGAAACATACCTTCATTATGCTGACTATCCTCTTGTCCCAAGAAATCAAAGTTTTTCAATACATCATCATCTTTGTCTCCATTATCATTACTTGCTTCTAAATATTTGTAAAAAATAATTAACGGAACAATATTTTCAAAAATTGATTTTGCAGCCGAGTAAACAATACATAGTACTCTCAACACCAGGCCTTTCATCAAGACATTTTGCACCCTGTATGTCACGTAAAAATCTGTACAGAATTGTCGGTCATGTTGAAATAACTTTATGTTTTCTTACTTATTGCAAGTGTATTTTCCTTGTACAGGCAGAACCTCTTTTGAATTAACAATTAAAAAACACATTTTTCTGGCCTTTAAAACACAAAATAACAATCTTTCCAGTATTTTAAAATGATGCAAGTATTACTTAGGTGTACCTTATGAAACTAGATATGCTGCATTTGCTGCAAAAAAATTAAACTCTTTAACAAGAAAATTAATGAAAAATATTGCAACGAAATGAAATCTGATGTGAATATATCATTTTAGTAAACAAATAAAAATATCAAATAAAAACTGGAAATTAATTAATGACTGACATTTAACATTTTATGAAGTATTTTTTTACAGTTTAACCATATTATTATTTCCAATTCCATCAAGGAACAAAAATTGAAGAAACGTTCAAAAAATTGTCCAAATTTACTTTCACGATACTTGCCATTTGTCACCTAACAGAATAGTTCCCAGAATTTGTTACATTTGTAATGCTTACTGTACTATGCAATGTGTTCCATCTCGGTAATCCCCTTAGTGGACAAGACCTTCCATTAGTCGTGGATAATGATGATGCCAAATTTTGTGGAATTTGTAACATGGTTGGGCACTGTGTAAACTGGGAATACTTTGAGCAGAAATTGTTTGATCAGATGATAGTCCTCCATTTGCATTTAGTGCAAGTATTTGAGAATATGCCGACCAAATATGAGTGGTAGGGACTGAGAAGTAAGAATTTGCATTAGTTATGTACAATGGAAGACAATTTAGGGAAACTATTGTAATTATGACATGACCAGGAACATGTAAGGGTCAGCATTTTTTAGTTAAAAAAAGTGATCAAGAACCATTTAGCCAATGCCATTGGCTAAATGTGTAATACTGCAGGGAGCTGCAATTGGCTTGAGTTGTGTTGAGTCATGGGAAACCATGACTTTGTTGTGTAGTATGACTTTAGCTGAGATGTGAGAACTCTGGATCACTTGACAGGATTGTTCCTGCATATGAATGGGGCTAATACAGTTATATTAATAAAGAGATGAAAGCAAGCACCATTTATCCTTCTTTAGTGCTGGACTGTCCTCCCCAGATGTTACCTGATGTTATGAAAATAATGAATCACTTAAAATAAAATATTTTGTAATAAACATATTTTTCTACATAGATTTCTTCAGTACACACCTGACATCAATTTGTATTAATTGATGGTTAGCCAGTTAGTTATATAAAATTAAATTGTGTTTTAAATGTAAATATCTTTTTGTAAACAAAAACTTTCCACAATAAAAAATATGATGTACAAATACAACTCCTTAGATGGGCCTTTCTACCTTGTTTACATAAAAATTAGTTTAAATATACATTTCCTAACATATTTCTTCAAGTAAAGACGAGTTACAATTTTCTTCCTCTGCAAAAGAGTTTCGATGAGAAACAAGAAAATTAATAATATTTCTTCATTTCACAATTAATTGTAAATATGGATGTAACTGCAAATTGGATTCATGTCGAACTTGTGGCTCTGTAAAAACAGACATATCAAGATGGTGGCATTAAGGGATAGGTGAAATTTCATAGGTTATTTTTCAATCAGGATAAGAACAGTTCAAATTCCATGTAAGCTATTTCTTTAATTCTCAATAAAGGACTCTTACATAGTTTTCTAGTAGGAATGACGTCTCATTCTTTGATTTTTTATTTATTTAGTATTTAGAACACTGTTTTTTTAAGTCTATTGCTGCAGATTGCATATTAAAAGGGGGAATCTTACCAGACAGGCCAACAATTGCTCTGTTATTTACATTGCCTTTCTCTTCTGTTATATAGGAATATTTGATGTTTCATTACATTTACAGGCCTTTAAATAACCGCTGGACATTGACATTGTCCAGTAGAAAAGCTGTTTTGTGTGACAGACTTGCGATCCTGCATGATATTCTGACTGACAGCTATAAAAATTATCATGACTTATGTCTGACCAGATAGCCATATTGTCCATCCATATTTACCAGTGTCCGATCTATAAATTCTAATAAGTTTAATTAAATTAAATTAAAAACCTGTCTGCATCTCAATTCTATTTTGTTTACAGCCTCATTCTCCACGTTGTTTGCCATTCTTTTCGCTAGCCAACTAGTGCCATTTTGAATTTGTGAACTATTTTTATTAGCATGGACACACATACTAAAATATAACTTGTTTGTGTTTATAAAAAACAAGGCCCATTTACACTTGCATTTCCCACTACTCGCTACAACATCGTACAATCTTAGTCATGAATAATTACATTAATAATTACACCTGTGTGTGGCAGGTCACACACCATATCCTCTGGGCATGTGCGGCAAAAGTGATTATGTTATAGTTACTTAATACCTTGCTTAGCATGAAGATTTCTTTCGTCAAAACACGATTTTACAGATATTACGAGAATGAATATTTCTTTTGTCAAAATGCCGTTTAACAGAGATATCATCACATACCACAAATGAAGATTCCCTTCAACATACCACTGTTTTACAGCGATTTCACGTACCGCGAACGAAGAAGATTATATTCATTAGAACTCTGTTTTACAGCATTTGCAAACAAAGATTTCCTTGCACTGATTTAATATATCGCAAACAAAGATAATAATAATTAGCATATACTTATTAGTGATATTAATTGATGTGTTGGCCGATTTCTAAGCGAATTAAATTGAGTAAATTAACAGATACAAATAAACAGCATCAGTTAACATTGATAAAGCTAACGAACATATAAAATGATAAAATTTTCATTCATGTCAAGAAAAATTGCAGTAAAACAGTTTTTAATGTAAGAAATCTTCCTTCATGACATGTAAAATCAAGGTAAACCTTTATGGTGTAAGAAACCTTACTTTGTGGCACATAAAATCGCAGTAAAACTGTTTTTTAACGTACAAAATTTTCGTTTGCAGCACGTAAAATTGCAGTAAAACCATGTTTTAACTTAAATCTTCGTCTTGTTACGTAAATTTGTGGTAAAACTATTTTTGACATAAGAACTCACATCACGTAAATCAAACCATTATTTTAATGTTCATTTGTGTCAGTGTGCACGATATCTTACAGCAGACACTACCATTTTCTAGCATTTACGAGTGAGTTTTTATGGCCATTACTACTATTTCAATCTTTTAAATGCTATCGTGAGTGACTTTACTGCCATTATTGTAATATTATATGTTTAATATAAGCTACCATGAGTGAATTTTATGGCCATTACTACGATTGTCTGGCTTTAGACCTTATGGTATGTGACCTTTTACGGCTGCTACTATGATTTTAGAAAGCTATTGTGCGTGAGTTAACAGCAATACTTGTAGCTTTAAAAAATAATATTGCTGAAGACTACCTATATCAAGGTGGTGGAAATCCAGCTGAATTTCCGCAAATCTTGTTTTTTTTTTAAAAAGAAGAAAAATATAAACTTTATCATTTACTTCTGGTTCATATAATGGGAGGTGCTTTGGAGTCAAGACAACCTGTTTATTTTTAAAGAATGTTGTTCATGGAATTATATAATACACCAGCTGGTGTTTCTTTATATAAATGAGATGTTTCTATGAAGAAGTAAAAAACATGGTTTTTATTGTTTCAATGCCAAAAAGATTTGAGTTGAAACCTTCTCAATTTTTCTTTCCGATGGAAGTTAATCTTGGACAATATGTCTGGCAGATATCAACGTCTGTCTTAATTGATATTTAAAGGCCTGCATTATCCTAAACTTGTAAACACATTTTGAATTTAAAACAATCAAAGAATAGACTTTTTGTTTAGTTACAAGAACAAAGGAATGACCTACCTTCACGAGACTTAATTGACTTTCTAGACAGACGATCTTCATTCTCATCATAGATGTTATCACGGTTGGATAGTTCTTCATTTTCTGATTGTTCATGGTGATTTCGATCTCTAAAATGCAGAAACATGGTATTTTATTCTCTGCACTTATCAAGTCTAGCAAGATATCTTTAAAGGCTTCCCCATTGTGTTAATTTATCCAATCAATTCAATCCAATTTTAGGAGCATTAACTCAGTGGTTACCGATGTGGGCTTGCAATCCAAGGGTTCCAAGTTCGAGCCCACCACTGGCAATATTTAATGTTCAGAGGACGACCTCTCTGTCACATTCTAAGTGGATTCGTGCATACTTAATTAAACAAATATTATTTTTCATTACTATTTGATCTTTCATTTCTCATATTTCCTTGTTATAAAAAGATTTCTTGACAAACCATGCTCAGTAAGGAGGATTCAGTAACTAGGATTTTATGCTAAATTATAAAAGCTTTCAAGACATGTATTCTTGGTCAGAGGTCTCCATGTTAGTGGTGAATCATTTTCATAAAAAATATAATTATCTCAACATATAGATCATGATTGAGACTGCTTTTCTTAAAAATAACATTGGAACTTACTTATGTGAATGTTCTCTATCATGACCTGCTTCATTATCATTGTCTGCTATTACATGCCTATTTTCATGTTTCTTTGATCGATTTTCACGGACTGATGGTAGGTTCTCATTTGAATCTGGTGGTAGATCATCAGTTGTGATCCCCAATAATGAACGCACTCTTGCAGATCTCATCTCTAATACTTTATCAGTGTACCCTATCTCCTGAAGATAGCTAAAACATAGAATAATACACTCTGTAATGTTGTGTTCATATATGATCAATATACAACGATACTACAGATATTAAACATTTATTAATTTATTATAAATAATCCGATGTACTTAATCCCATAATTTGAAACACATTGAAAATGTCAACGATACCAATGACTAAGAAGATCCTTTTGAGGGCTTTTATGTCTGTGACTAAGTATACTGTCTTGATCCTTTAGATAAAAAAATGAAGGTTTATCTAGTTGGTTTTCTGTCAACATCTACTCATGTTCTTATTTTCTGGACATTTGAGGGAATAGTGGCAAAACAAATATAGAATCTGAAGTCACACTTGTACATTTCAAATGACTAGCTTGAGTTACAAAACCTATATGAGATAAGCAGGCTGTCAAACCTGATGTGAATCCATGAATCTGATTCATGTCTAGGTTCGTGTCACATTCCATGACACAAGTCTAAGTGGATTAGTGCATACTTAAGTAAACAAAAATTATATTTCATTACTGTTGCGTTAATGTTTGATCTTTCATTTCTCATATTTCCTTGTTATAAAAGGAACAATTTCTTTCAGCTAGAGACATGTTGTTTTTAAAAACAACAAAATCATACTGAAAAACATGTAGCGATCGAATTTCGGAGACTTTACAAGTCTTAACCTCTAGTGATGCTGTAAACAGCTACCATTATTGATATTTCCAAAATAAAAGCATGGTTGATAATTTTAAATTTTGTTTGTTTATTATTTACAGTTATTTTAAAACTTATGTTTCATAGAAAGGGAAGCTGAATGCTTAATTACTTTGTTTTTAAATTGAATGGGACAATTTAACTAAAAGATAATTGCTCGCGCAATTAGTTGTGCCGCGTGGTTGTTGTGATTAAACCTATCAGAAAATTGGGCTTTAAAAGGCAGTGGATATTCCAGCCCCTATTTGGGTGTGATAATCGCACGCAATGCCCTTTTTTAAGATGTTAAAAAGTTTAAATATACTTTCAATTAGGGAGTCTGAATGAAAAATGTGCCCTTTAAAAAACGTTTAGAAGTCAAAGGTGCCCTTTTTTCATGTAAATCGAAAATCATGCCCTTTAATGCTAGAATATACGAAAGGAGTTACTTATGATGATCATAGTTATAAATTTGTAGTTAGAATTAAATAGTTGTATATTGAGCATTAAGTTTCAGAAAGCCAACTGCTTAGAAAAATAGTTTAGTAAAATAACGAAAGTCAAATGAATCCATTTAGATTTGATCGATTCACGACTTAAAAAATATGAGAATCCAAGTAGATTCGCACCAGTGAAGGTAGGATTTGACAGCCTGATAAGGTATACAAAGCATACAGTATAACAAAATATTAAGGGTCAATAAATGAATCCATAAGAAAGCAAGATAGCAAAATCGGTCACAATGCTTTGATTTAATGCATTGATTCGTGTAACTAGAATTCCTAATCTCATTACTAAAATTTGTTGTAAAACAATGTTTATAGCATTGAATGTAAAACATCAAAGTTAGTGATTTGGTAGAGATTTGGTAGTACAGATATGTAACAAATGACAAATTATGAACTTGTAGTGAAAAGGTATAGCAGCTATTACTACTATTATCATCATTAAAATTATTATCATTATACAAATCTGCACACTGCTCCATATAGTATAGTGGAGAGGGTCTTTACTTGCCATGAGCACCCAGCAACAAGCCAGGAGGCTCAATGATAGGAAATGTATTTTCAGGAAACTTGCAAGGAAGTTCAAATTATACCAATGCAAAAATAGGATTTAAAAACCACTTGCTGAGCTAGCCATATCGCTTCCCAACCTACTATTACTAAACTGTATCTGTCTCAAATAAGAAAATATTATTTGGTGCAATCAAAATGAATTTCGACAAACAACAGGTCAAATCATCACTTTTGGATGGATAATTGTGGGAGTCAAGGTAAAAAATCTTCAAGCAGAAGATTTTTCCATTTTCTTTGATTCAATACACAGAGGAAAAATGGAACAAATCATGCTAGCTTATGGAATCCTTCATGAAACTGTTATAGACATCCTGATGTTCTATTGAAACACTCCAGCTATGGTATGATCACCCAATGGAGATGTTGCTGTGGGAATATTTTATTTATTTATTTACAGGATTAACATTTCAGTTTAAAAAAAAACTGCTTTCAATGTGTCCTGCTAAATATTAAAATTATAATATATAATACAATACATAAAAACAAGGAAAATATTACAAAATAATACGGTTAAAATAGTTGAAA
>JANTOQ010642011.1:0-10361 GCA_027564595.1 Bythotiara depressa
CACTGCCGTCACGCTATGGGTACTCTCGCTTGATGCACGTATATGTTTCACGGTGAAACACCTAATTCTTTGAGTGTGTGATACTTTGTTTTTATCATTGCACTGCTTCTCTTATTAATTAATGGTATTAGGTTTGGGCGGAGAAGAAGATGAAGAAGCGTTAGAAGGATCCGACGACGTTTTGTACCAAGAAGACGTTAGTACAGACC
The DNA here is from genome assembly GCA_027564595.1 of Bythotiara depressa. Classification (NCBI taxonomy): domain Eukaryota; kingdom Metazoa; phylum Cnidaria; class Hydrozoa; order Anthoathecata; family Bythotiaridae; genus Bythotiara; species Bythotiara depressa. The sequence goes on from JANTOQ010642011.1 coordinate 210, forward strand.
TCCACCTAGGTGTCATTACGTATATTATACGGCATGTTATTGTCATTGGAGGGGATGGTAATGCTACACACGTTCGTATGTTGCTCGTCAACAAATTTGCAATGGGTAACACTGCATGTTAAGTAACGTTTACCTGTAGTACTTAAAGCGGTAATTTACAGAACCAATCATTAAACTTTAATGATGTTATTATTTAACGTACTTCATTGTTTTATGTATTTGAAGGCTTGTTTCTACCAGTGTTTTTACACGAACAGGATTAATTTAATTGCTGTCGCATTTCATTTTAGAAGTATATTCTTAACTTACTCATGTCAGGAATTCGCTGGAATAAATACTATGCAATTGTCTATGCATGGCGAGAATAGGAATATGTCACGTGAAAATGGAATGGCGTAATATTTACTATCACAATCTTTGTACCTCGAAGAAGTCTTTGTAAATATTTTTTATTAATCTATTCAAAATTTTCGGCCTATGATTGTTATAGAAAAACTAAAGATTCGTTTTGAACTTACTGTAATGACTTGTGTCCAAAATAATTTTTCTCGTTACATAGACGTCCTTAATGAACAACGTGGGGGAGAAGGTGCTTAGTTATATTAATTAATCATTCCACGGAATATTACATAGTAAGTACTATTACAACGTAGATAGTTTGAATATTGGAATCTGTCAAGTGTACGGATATCCCTATTGGATACTAATTGGACATGAATTTGCATCGTTGGGATTTAAAAATTAACAGGAACAGCCTGTTAGCCTGTTATCCGCAAGACTTTGTTTTTGGCCAGTAAGTGCTTTTTTGGAAAGGTTAGAGCTGCAAAAACGGGAATTCTAAAAATAATTTCACACTTTGCAATTATATCATAATTACTTGGAAAAGGCCATTTATCGCACAAAATAATAACATAATGTAATAACAGGTAAGCCGTACATGCAAGGCACTTCCGGTCCCCCGAGCATGTCAGGAACTGCTCGTACTATCCACTCAAAAGTGGGGGTATCACTTCTACCAGAAGCTAGTTGTAGCCGGATTTTTATGTCAATATTCACTAGTATAAGTACATACAGCAAGTGTCAACAGTGACATAAGTACAATATATGCAACACGTAAACGTTTCCGGCTAATATATATTTGTAATACCAAAAATAATTTTAAATTTTGCGAACAAACCTTTTCTGCATCTCTCCAATAGCACGAGCTAGCTATATACTGTAGTAATAAAACAAAATTACTGTGCGAAAAAGTCAGTATTTAAGCCAAATCTTTTAAAAAACAATATATAATGACTTAGATAGCTAGCTACGTAGCTAGCTTTTCCCTAAAAAACAGTACCATAACACTAGTGCGCTAGTTCTAAATATTTTTAAAAGTCACGTATACATAGTTACTAAGTCACAGGCTATTAAAAGTTTAGTTTGAACACAGTCGTATCTTAAAAATAGAAAGGTTTATGTGCTAAGTGAATCATAGCTAAAATGTCAACATTTCGCATACTGTACTTTTTCCCATCTCTTTTTTGGTAGTTAGCTAGCTCTAAATGGTTAGAAATTACACGTACACATTGATACTATATGCGAAAGATAGAAAAGTATGCTTTGAATACAGTCGTGGCAAAATAATATAAAAGTTGAAGCGAAAAGGGCGTTTCGGCTAATATTTCAATATTTCTTGATAAATTTTCAAAGTCTCGTCGTATTATAGCTACAAGTCACAAAAATAATTTTAAAGTTTGCGAACAAATTTTTTTCTACATCTACACCATAAGTACTAACTGCTAGTGTAGCTGTACTAAAAAATTACAGAGGCAAAAGGTCATAATTTAGAAGAACAAAGTAAAAAAAACAAAGGTAGCTAGCTACGCATTTCAAAAACACTAACTTTGAGTTACTTAGCGGGCACCAGGAAGCTAGGAGAGGCCTCACTATAACAAATGCTTTCAGAACATTTACACGAGGTAAAGAAAGCTAAAAAATAGAAATAAATGGTGATTGTGTTTAGGTAGTTAGGTTTTACTTCAAAAAACGCCGTTTGAGGTACTTAGCTAGCTCCAAATTATACCAAACTAACAAGGGCGCTTTGGGAAACATTCTACTACGTGTTACGGAGGGTCTCACGGTATTTACGAAGGGAAAATATAGCTCAACAGGGGTAAAAAATGGCGATAAAGGGTAGCTAGCTAAACGCTTCAAAAACGCTATCTTTTTGTAACTTAGCTAGCTTCAAATGATGCGAAACTTTCCAGGGAGCTAGCTCACATGTTGCTCTCACTACTACAATTGTCTGCACTAATTGAAAACTTCGATGCTAGACAGAGGGAAATTAAAGATCGAGTGCTCTAGAGCCCTCCGCGGGTCTTCGTGTCTTCAAGCCTCAACTTTCGACGTGCAACTATAAATTTTCATAAGGGTAGCCAGAAATAATGGAGGTAAAGAGTTATCCATAAAAACATTATATACTGCCTTAGTAACTAAAGCTTCTAATAATGGAGACAAAACTTTCTCCATAATAATTATATCGCTGTAAAAACATAAAAATTCGCAGATGATGATCGTGATGATGATAATGATGATGATATAAACCGTTGCATTTTAATATCTGCCAGCCTTACGGATAAAAAGAATCCGGGTTGGCGCGATGCCTAAGTCTAAATGCACAAAAGAGCACTACGGAGAAGGGTGTAATTAAACTTGAATATAAAGTGTCTATTTATATTCGCAACAAAAGTTATATTAATAAATCATAAACTTAAAACCCTGTTAGATTCAACATAAAAGCCTGGCTGGTTCTGCAGGAGATTAGGAACATGTGCGAAATGGCGAACATCAACATCTGTACAGACCAAAGACTGCCCAGGATTCGCCGCGCAGTCAAATAGAAGTACGTTGCACTTGTATGGTGGCCTATCTTATCAAAATCATTTTTCAGTATTTTTTAAAATTTAAATGTTAGAACGATTTTCATTTGCATTTTCATATTGTTTTCAATATATGCCTTCTGAGTATTTTTCAATTATTTGAAGGTGCAACAAAAATCGCTGTGCATTGCAAATTCGTTTTATAAATGCAAATAAAAATGCTTTGATAATGAGCGGCCTATCGTTATCAAAACAACTCTCCTTCGTTTGTCTTATTATTAGCTGAGGGAACCTTCAGCTTCTAAAACCATCGGATTCAGCTCAGCGTGATCATAATTCCTGACCTCGTGCATTTTGTTCTTTTTGAGTGCGACAGCTGAAAACGGTTGCTATGACAAAATTAATATTAGAATTCAGGAACCAGAAACGGTTGCTATAGTTACACAATAGGCATTTAAAACAACAATGATTAGAGCATTTTTTCTGAATATTTAAATATCATGAAAAAATAAACAACCTGCCTTTTTGCGCGCATGAATTCGCTATCATCAGTGCAGTAGTAGTCGGGGAGCTAAGGGAAATTATAAGAGAGGGACATTATAAACCACACTGGGAATGTTTAAAATGACTTGTACAAACAAAACTGTTTTGGTGACCCTCGTGGAATTACTTGCTTCTTGAAGCCAGGGGCACGTTTTCCCTAATATCACCTAGTATTCCCTACCCATTAGAAATCCAGAAATTTCAAAGTTATCGTAGCAAGAAACAAAATACACCATTGGAAGAAAAACTACATAAAGTTTAGTTCATTGAACATAGCGAAATTCTAAAGATCTTCGGAGATAACTGCATGTAAATATTTTTCCCAGGGCTCTTTTTAATGCTTTTTGAACCCGAGGAACGATGTTTATGGGTGTTAAAAGAATTTTTACTTGAAAACAATTGTTTAAATATTCTCTATAAAGTTTTTCAAGAGCTTTCTAATGGTAAAATTATTTTTGATTAATGACAACCTCAAAATTTTGCTTTTTATAGGAGCCCATAGGATCCCTTACGGGTTTCAAGTAAACCTGTCATATTTTGTGAACGAAGTAAAATTAGACTGGTCGGTAAAGAAAATATGATTTCATAAGCCCTATGGAAACTGTTGAAAGTTGTTTTATCATTTCCACTAATTTGCACCAACTCTTCCAGTATTGGCAGAAGATATTTGAAATTGCCGAAATAGCTACCTTAGAATAGACAAAGGGACCAAAACAGGTAAAGTGACATTGCACGCTTACCTTACTAGTAAGTTAGGTCTAATGGATGATATCAGAGAGTCAATTATTTATAGACCATGAACAAGGAATTAAATTGAACATTTGTGACGTGTTTGCATGGAAGATTAGACAAATATTTTAACGTCCAGTTATGTTGCCTATTAAGGGGAGACGAGTATACCCCTTACAATTTGTTGGATAGATAACTGTTTGCATATGTATTCATCCCAACATAACAAATAGAGCGTGGTGTTTTTGTGAAATATTTGAATGGTCAAAGAACAAGATAGCAAAAACAATTTTAAAATACCGACCGTCATACCAAATCATCCTGACATATTCTTTTCCGGAACAGTATGGCGATCGATACATGTAGAGGACCTTATATTTCTAGAGATCAACTATATAGAAGGTTGCTGAAGTTTCCGGTTTACTTGAGGTTTATTTAGAACTGGTCATGGATGAAGAATTCAAGTCAAAATGTGAAAAGCATTTACTCGATCCACATCTAGTAGAGTCAGCAAAGGCCATAGAGTCAATTTTAAACCGTGCGTGAAAGTAAATCCATGCTCCTCTTTTCATAGACTGGCCTAGCGTCACATGTAGGCACTTTCAGGACACATCATATAGCTACCAAATACTCCTTGTAACTTACGGATTTGTTCGTAGTATATAACCTCTTTCTTGCACAAATGATCAAAATCTTTTAAATTTAAAAATGAATCGCACCTGCATGAAATCGTAATTATAGATAAATGTGCATTGTCAAACGTGCCTATTTAATGATGGTGACCAAAATCAATATTTTCCAACAAAAGGGCCAGTGTTGCGCGGATTATATTCTTGGTATAATTCTCTCATTTGTTTTTTTGTTGCATTCCCATGTATACTTTACTTTGTTTACTTTGTCATTAATTTACGCTGCCGTGATATCATTATAAAACTTTGGAAGTATGATCGTGTTTTTTGTAAATTATAGGGAAATTTGTAATATATTGACACTGACCATTCTTTCAACACTTGTGTCCCGCAAGAAATGAAAACTTGCACAAGTACATTAAATCTAGCTAAATACTTTAGATTCTGAAGCCTCGTTGGTTTAGCACATAGTTGATCAAGGGGCTAGCACTAGTCCGGGCTCATTGTGTGACATTCTAAAAAGATAACGAAACTAGGTAACCTTTCGTAGTTTCTAGTGAACGCAGTGGCGTGCACGTTCCTGGCAAATATCCCTCTCTCACTTACCTACTTAAATGGGCCTAAAAGCCAAAAAGTCTCAAATATCAATGTGATTGGTTGTAGGCCAGTTAGTTAGTACAGTGTCTTTTAAAGAGCGTTTTTATAACAAAATACATTTTTTCATTTGAAAATTATACTCATTGCAAAACCGTACATGGCCGAGCGTCATCAAAACTTTTTTATATTTATGAAAACATTATTCCTTTTGATTTGTAAATTTGATTTAAATTTAAAGTGATTGTAAATTTAAATTATATGTAAATTCTGTTATTGAATTTAACATGAAAATGAAATGGTTGTCACATTTAAAGTGAAAACCAATGTTGAAAATAATATTAAGTTACAAATGAAAATCGTTTTAACATTTACATTAAAAAAATACTGAAAAATGATGTTGATAACGATAGGCCACCATACACTTGAACACACCCGCTAGAAATGATGACATTCATGGAAAGGAAAACATTAATTCCTGCTTTGCACGAGTAATAAGTAAAATCGGTTCATAAAATAAACTGTTAGGCAATTTCCGTGAAAGCAATCAAATAATTTACATAATCTGCGAAACCCTACGTTAATACTGGCATAGTCAGGGTGTAAATAAAATATATAAACTACGCGAATTCGAATCCATTGCCGTTTTTATCATATATATTCTAAAATGAATTTTTTTTTACATGTTTAAATCTGAATAAACAAACCAGGAAAAAAATGAGATGCTCCCCGTTTATGGATTTATAAAAATTTATAAAAAAAATCCCTGGGAGCGAGGTTGTTCTTAATACTATAATATAAACTGCAACTATATTAAGAACAACCTCGCACCCAGGGCTTTTTTCTCTTTTTGATATAACTGATGGCGGAAGAAAATCCCTGGCATCGTCTGCGCGTTTACGTGATTCGATTTGTTTGAATTTCCGAATGATTAAGATTTTTTTTTAAAGTTGACGACGGCGATGTTTATTTAGTTACATTTAGTTTTATTTAGAAATTATAGATAAGGCTGTGTTTAAATGAAGAGTTTTACCTGAAATCGCCGATTTTTACTATGTCGACTTTCGACTTTTTACCCGAAATGAAATCCCATTCCGACATGAAATTGTGTTCGTTTATATGTGTACTATCTGAACTGAAAATTCAGGTTAAAGACATGTCACGTAAATTGACTTTAACCGTAACGATAGTAAGGGATAAAGTATGAGAGATCCTAGTTTAACCATATCTAGATTGGGCTTTTTTTAGGTTTATTTGACTGGTGGTGGTGTCAATTTGAACCCCTGCCCTGATATCTCGAGAAGTAAATAATATTCTCTTGCCTTCAAACTTAGTAGAGTTGTGTACAATTTACTTATAAATATTTTTTCATGATATATTTTTTGCAAATGTCAGTATATCTTTGATGACGTCATCATTTCTGAAAGTACCATATCGCTAATTTTGTGAATTTTGATGATTTATGTCGATCTTATTTTTTATTCACTAAGATGTTACAACAAAAAGCTACTGGTGATGCCTGATAGCAACGAGGTTTAGATAAGATTAATGTACTATTGTGTTTCGTATAACTTACCTACTGGGGTACAATGGGGCGCCAAAACATGTAAAGATATTTTAAAAATTTCGAAAATATCGAAGAAGATCTATTACAGTATTGCTCTCAGAAAGTGTCCCCTGTCAGTTATATTTTATAGATATGTTACGCAGTGGATGATGTATTGGAAGTACAATAACTATATGACGTTCCAAAACGTTTAAAATTCGAATTGAAGTGCCAAAAGTGCTACAATTAAGAAAAAGATGGCATAGTTATGGAGCAGGGGTTAATAAGAGAATCACCATGTCTCATGATCCCCCGGACAAATTGATCCACCCCAATCTAGATAGGGTTAAAGTTAAGTTTAAATATTAAAGCTGTTATTGTGTATTTTCGTTTGTTTCTGATTGCTTATAGTATATTTCCACTTGAAGCAGATTACAGATTGCTTTACTGTGATAATTTTTCAAGATTAAATTAAAATATGTATGTGCATGTTTAATTAATGTGATTAAAAACAAAGATTAATGTTAATTGCGAACGTTCTCTGACACAATTGTGTGTGCAAACTCTTCTCACATTTTTTGCTTCAACAAATACCCAATTTTTAATTAGTACTAAATGAATTTATTCGCATAAATATCTCACTGGAATGTGAAAATAATCTTTGTTTATAGATAGATTCATTTTAATAGCACATTTTTAAAAAAATTGAGAGAATATACCACGTAGATAGTACTGTTGCTCATCTTTTTTTCGCTTCCTTGTTTTTAAAGTCAAAAGAAATGTTATAACGATGTTAACAAAAATCTTAATTCATGTCGCGTGATTACATTTACTCGAATTCGTATCACCCGAAATGAAATTTCATTTAAGTCGATTTGACAGAAACCAAATCGTACCTGACATGAGTTTCATTTCTCCTGAAATCATGTAAACGAAAACAAAATACTTACCATAGACCGACATGAATTCACTTCGAGGTAAGTTTCATTTGGGAGAAATGAAACTTCATGTAAACTGCCTAACTATTGCAATAATATTCTTCCGGAAATTAATTCGTATAACACTCTCAGAACCAGTGTATTCCACCGGAATATAATTAGTTTTCTCTAAAAGAACAAATTTTTGCGAATTGGAAATTTTTAATGGAAAATGGAAATATTTCGTAGGAAGTTATTTTAATTAAAAGGCTGTTATATGATCCAATATTTAAACATGTGATGTACCTTTCAGCAAGGATGTTTTAAAAGAGTAGTCACAACTGTATTCAGCGCGTCACAAATGTCTATTCAATTTCTATTGTTATCCACTTCCGATAGTTCTAGACGCGTGTTACGCAACTTCGCTGTATTATCACTTACCGACAACATCGCCTGATGATAATATCTTGTATATTGATATTGTGTAGTTGACAATATTTTAATTACATTCTGCAGAAATGGGATGGTCGTGGTAGATAGTTGGTGCATTATGATCTTCTTTGTGATGGTATTGGTGCTGAGACGGATAAATAGATTCAGCTGATTATTGTGTAGGATATCACTAGTTGAAGCTGTTAAGAGCATTATGCAATACATTTCTGCTATATTTAGATAAGTTGAAGATATACTTTAACATAGATCTTGCATGTTGTTCGAGAGATAGAAATATACGTATCGGAAAAAACCATCAGTTAGCTTTGATATGTTTATATCATGATAAAGTGTTTTAATGGTGTTTGGTTGACAGAATCTGATACTAGATGATGTTTCTGTTCATTTTTTACTTTAGAAATTGCCCACATATTATGCTAGTATTATAAAGTATTTTTTCTGGCTTGAAGTCATTAATTTTCTGTTTTATTGGCTTAAATTTACTAATGTGTTGCAAGCAAAGTAAGTCAGAATGAAATATGACAAGATTTGACAAAAAATCTCAGCCTTTTTTCTAAACTTTGTGTGGTAACCCTGTACTAACCAGCTAAATCTGCGGAAAGGAATTTGTATACTTAAATTATTCAGGTTTTCACTTTTTTTCTGTAATGTTATTGTACACTTTACTTTCTCAATGTTCAAATTAGTATATGTACAGTGGTATTATGATACCGTGTTATTTTACTTAATTTTCACAACTAATTCATAGGATGAATCACATGGTTTTTTTAAGATTTCATTTCTGTTTTAATTTCCCCTTAAATACTATTATACAGAAATTGTAAAAAATGACAAAAAATACAAAATAAACTTTTTTTAGTGGTTGAAGGATGTGTTCCTAAAATATGTTAATGACTGGAAAAGTGTAACAAGAGCACTTCTGTACTAGGGGTGGACATTATGAAAATAGAGGATGTATCAGCCCTTCAATGTTCCCCACACTAGTATGAGAAGAATATATATCTCTTTATTTTTAGGTAGATATGAATATATACATATAAAGTTACTTTTGTTCAAATTTTTAATGAGTGAGAGTAAGGTTTTTTCTTAAATTTTAAACTTCTAATAAGGTTGTAAAGTAAACATTTTTAAAACTAACTTATCAATTTGATAAAATTTAAGGAAGGACAAGAAAAAAATTAGAAACTTCACAACAACTTCACGATTTTTTTAAAAAGATTTCTTCTTCATAAAGTTTTATACCGAGTTTCATTTTCTACAATTGTTTGTGAAATCTCTGTGAAGGAGAGCATTTTCTAACCTTATTTCTCATTCATTTTTAGTGCATTCTTTTTGGAACTGGTTCCAATACTCTTGAATCTCGAAGGCTATTTCTTGCCAGATATATTGAATCAAGACCGCACAGAGGAACGTATATGTATGCATGGTGGGGTGTGGAAATTCCAACTTTAGAAACTTATGTGCGACATAAACGCAAAATGAGAAATTATATTGTTATGCATGGAAATACAAGGAGAAGATTATATGTCAGGCTGATATTCAATAGTAACTTTAAAAAAATACTTTCATGCTCGTGGATTGGCTCAAAGCTAAAATATTATGTAATAGATATTTACATAGATATTCATGATGAAAGAGAATTTCCGAAGCGTGCAAAGAAAAATATTTAGAACCGAATTTATGTGTATATATAGCTTTTTAATTTTTAAGTTTATGTTTTGCAAATTACTCTGGATTTTATAATAAACTTCCAAGCTGAGAAATTTGTGTTCTAGCCTGCATAAGACTGTGCAAAGAAATTTACATAAATAATGTTCAACTATACAAGTTGTGAATATTGAATCTACCACTACTGCAGTTGATGAATCCAATGTTATTAT
>JANTOQ010642122.1:0-10360 GCA_027564595.1 Bythotiara depressa
AATCTTTGCTCCAGCCGGGAATCGAACCCGGGTCGCCCAAGTCAAAGGCGAGAGCGTTAACCACTACACCACGGATCTCTAGGCAATTATAGAGAACTATATATAAATTTGTAATTATGTAATTAGCTGTTTGTACGCTTTTGCCGATACCGAAGTGCGAGAGATTCACCTTTCAGAACTCTGGTCTTGACGATGGTTTTCTGATCTTTTCTTCTTTTTCGGGAAATAGACTGGATCAAACTGCTTAGTATATTGCTCCACAGATTGTTCCTCAAATATTATGTTTTTATTGAATGAAAACCAGTCTCTCCTGGCGAAGTTTACACTCTCGAATGTCAACTCTCTCCTTGAGCGTCGAGATTCTTTCAACTGATTCCATAGCAACAAGATTTGCTCATCAGATGACATCTTACCATTGTACTGATCAGTAAATTGCTGGGTAAACGAAGCAAGCAATTTTCTTTTAGACTCACTGCTCATTTCTTCAGTCGCATTAAAAGCACATAAATCATACGCAACTAAATCACTAATTATTTCACTACGTGATAATTTGCATTTCTGGTTGAAGTGCCAAAAAGAGCATTTTTTATCATTACATGTACCAAGTATGTCATATTTACACATGATCCTTTTTGGTTCTATGCGATTTGAAAATGTTGGTGAGTGAATGGAGAATTTTGACTGCGTACGATAGTATGGACTCAACCTGCAAGAGCAAAAATAATATCAATTTAGTAGTAATAATTAATAAAACTCGAAAATCAATCATCAAAGACATATTAAGTGAAAATAAATATTCTTGTTGTAATGTAATTTATTCATGAACAAAGAAAATTTACAAACAGAACAACATCTTCAATTTCCCGCAGGTTACTACAGAATATTCCAGTTTTTAATTAATTATAACGATCTAATGGCTGGGTGAAAAGAAAGAAAATATTAGTGATAATTTTTAACTCTAGGTATATCCCTAACTGTTATAAACTTCTTATTGGAAATTTTTAATATAACATATGAACAACCAGGAAGTCTTATTAGCTTTTTATTTCCACTAAAGTATTCCCTTAAAAAGGAAAAAAGGAAAGAAATGAGTATGAATTTAATTCGCTTCCTTGGATAACATGTACGTAAGACTTAGGGGCTTATGAAAATCTAATGAACTGGCTTCAGTAAACTACAAACAATATTGGAAACTGCTTGAAAGTTTTCTTAACATAACATAAAAAAATTGCTAATATTTCGTATGAGAACGAAGTGCGAGAAGTTTGAAAACCTTGAGACTTGACCTTTTCAACACAGACGAAAACTGGAATGACAAAATCCGTGTTTCATAAAGATGAAAGGAATTTTTTGGCCAACTCTGGAAATGTATGTTGTTATATTTGGTTTTATTATCCGCAAGGATATTTAAAATGCAGATGTACGGCGGCGGCGGCGGCGATCGTTCAAAAATTCCAATTCAGGGGGTCGCGCTATAATACGGAGGAGCAAGTAACATTACCGCAGTACAACGGTGGTATATGTTTTTATGGAGAACTCTTTACTTCCATTATTTCTGGCTACCCTTATGAAAAACAATAGCTGCACTTGAGGCTTGAGTGACGAAGAACTTCTGAGGACTCTAGAGTACTAAAAAGTAAAACTTTATTTAACGTTGGTCGATCTTTAATCTCCCTCTATCTATCAACGAAGTTTCCAATTATTGCAGACAGTTGTAGAAGTGAGAGCAACATGTGAGCTAGCTCCCTGGAAGGTTTCATATCATTTGGAGCTAGCTAGCTAAATTACAAAGAGAGAGCGTTTTTGAAGCGTTTAGCTAGCTAGCTACCCTCTATCACGAGTTGAGCTATCTCTTCCCTTCTTAAATACCATGAGATCCTTTGTAACAAGTAATATAATATGCCCCCAAGCTCCCTGGTTAGTTTGGTATAATTTGGAGTTAGCTAATTACCTCAAATATAGCGTTTTTGAAGTAAAACCTAGCTAAGCACTATCACCATGTATTTTATTTTTTAAGTTCTTTTTACCTCGTGTAAATGTTGTGAGAGCATTTGTTATAGTGAGTAGAAGGTCCCTCCTATCTCCCTGGCGAAGTTTGGATGATTTAGAGCTACTTAAGTACCTTAAAGTTAGTGTTTTTGAAGTGCATAGCTAGCTACTGTTTTTTTATACTTAGTTCTTCTAAGTTATGACATTTCGCCACTGTACTTTATTAGTAGAGCTACACTAGCAGTTAGTACTTATGGTGTAGATGTAGAAAAAAATTTGTTTGCAAACTTTAAAATTATTTTTGAAACTTTGAAAATTTATTACGAAATGTTGACGTTTTAGCTATAGTATAACACAACGAAATTTTGAAAATTTATCAAGAAATATTGACATTTCAGCCGAAACACCCTTTTCGCGTAAACTTTTGTATTTTTTTGCCATGACTGTATTCAAAGCATACTTTTCTATCTTTCACTTACAGTATCAATGTGTACATGTAATTTCTGACCATTTAGAGCTAGGTAACTACCAAAAAAGAGAAGGGAAAAGTATGCGAAATGTTGACATTTTAGCTGTAATTCACTTATCGCATAAACTTTTTTTCAAACTAAGCTATTCATAGCCTGTGACTTAGTAACTATGTATGTGACTTTTAAAAATATTTAGAGCTAGCACACTGGTGTTTTGGTACTGTTTTTTAGGGAAAGCTAGCTATCCAAGTTGTTATAGTTCTTTAAATGATTTTGGCTTAAATACTTACTTTTTCGCACAGTAATTTTGTTTTATAACTACAGTAGCTAGCTCGTACTATTGTAGAGATGCAGAGAAAGTTTATTCGTTAAACTTTAAAATTAATTTTGGTACTTTTAAATACTAGCCCGAAACATTGTTTATGTGTTGCATACATTGTACTTATGTCACTGTTGACACTTGCTGTATGTACTTATACTTGTGAATATTGACATGAAAACCAGGCTACAACGAGCTTCTGGCAGAAGTGATACCCCCACCTTAGTGGATAGTACAAGCAGTTCATGACATGCTCGGGGGACCGGAAATGCCTTGCATGTACGACTTACCTATTATTACCTTATGTTATTATTATGTGCAAGTAAATATGATATAATTACAAAGAATGAAATGATTTTGAGAATTCACGGATACAAGATATTTGCAGCTCTAAACTTTCCAAAAATCCCACTTACTGGCCTTTAATAGACCCAAACCCAAAGCAAGCCTTGCAGATAAGATGCCAATAGGCTGTTCTTGTTTACTATTAGGAAGCAGATAATGATTACTTACCGATATGATCTAAAATAAGACAACACACTTTTGTATTTCATGTAGGTATCCTGTTCTGGGTACTGCATTGAAGGAATATCTCCTGCTTCAGGAACAGAATGGTCAGCGTGCTCTCCTATGCTTTGAATCTTCTTCACAGAGTTCTTTTTAACAGGTTGCAACATCTCCAAGAAGTTATAACTCACACACGCAGGAAGAAACGCATCACCAGGAACAGCTAATGATTTCTAAATGATAAAACCAATATATTCATTGCATATATACACAATTATCATGCGCTCTAAGGCAGTGATACTGGCGAACGTTTAAGTAAACTCAATTTTATGGAGAAGAAAATGAAAATCTTCTAGGATACCATCATATTGCACTGCGAATTAGGAGCAATGTAGTAGAATCTTAAGAGGCTACGACAGTATCCATAATGATCTTCCATGTCTCCTTTTGTAAACACACATAACTCGCAGCCCCAAATTTGGAAGAAAATACCTTATCAGGGGGTATCAAAGGTAAAATACAAATCATGGAATTATTTATGTTGGGTCGTTCTCACTTGTGTTTTGTTTATGAACATCAAACTCACATTCGGAAACACCTGTTCATGTTTTCACGGGGTTTAATAAAACCTAGTAAACGGTATTGAAGAGGTCTCAAGTCTTTTTAGAGAAAAAGAGATGGCTAATATATTTATCGATGTTTAATGGCGGTGTTGTGTTGCTCAGGCCAAAACGTTCGAAAAACACATGCTGTAAAAAAGAAAAAGAAAAAGAAACCGTAAATGAGAAGAAGTTTTCATTGCCTTTTCCCGGAATTGCGTTTGGATGAAAGGTTACGATATGCAGTTCTGCATGATAATTAGCGGCATCTTTTAAAGTGATATATTTATCGATTATTAAGAGCGTCAAAATGTCAAAATATTTCCATTTTCGAATCTGTAGTTTAAGAACGTTTATGAGTGTACTACGAACGTGTAACAGGTACTTCAATTGATTCACACTTCGGTTTTAATTTATACGCTATTGAAAATGCCTTTTAAATGCTCAGAAACAACAAGTTTGGTGCCGATTTAAGAAAATTTTGTTGCTTTCCACAAATAATTTTATTTGGGAATATCATGAAATACCAGTCATGGAAATATTTATTTTATTGTTCCATAACTAATAAACTGGAATTTTGGCATATTCAGTAGTTGGCTAACTGTGTAATGTTCCATGTTGAACAGTACCTTACAGTGCTCAATGTCGCCTAGGCTTGCGAGATGGGTTCAGGGTTAGCTCTGCAACTGGGATGGAACTTTGCCTTACTGTGTGCCGTACACAAGGTAAAAGGAAAGTTGATTTCTTAGGAACACCTGCAACGTGGATTTAGAAAGTATCTATTAGCCACACACTTCAATCTCGTCATGACATTCACTCTCTCCATATTGTATCTTTCAGTTCCCCTATATGCATAAGATCAGTTAAGGCATTGTTATAAAAATGCAATCATCACCCACATTCTTTGGTGAATTCATGATACACGGTTTGATGATGTCATCACATTTGCTATCCTCCGCAAAGACTTTTTTCAAAGGTATTCAGAAATAAAGTGTTTTTAAACCCCAAAACAATTACCCTTTCACAATCAAAACAATCACGTTTAGCATGAAAATGAGGTTTCAAACAAATGATCCCACCTCCACAGGTGGATTGTTTTGATTTACCCAGCAAATACTTGGCAAATCTATCAGTTGTGAATGTTTGGATTGTGTAAGGAAAACAAGGTATATTGCATTGCAGTACTCCTATGCACACTGTGAAAGGAACACTCGAGATATATAATAGTGGCTTTTGAGTGGAAAACATTGTTATTTCTAAATACATGCTGCATGGAATATCGTGAATAATGGAAACTACCTTTTATAGTTATTTGTCCAGGTAAAAAATATGAAATGATATTTCCTGGTGAAGAACAATGAGAAAGGTATTTATCAGGATATGTAGTTAAGAAAAAAATATTGTGGTAACATTTGTCTACTTAGTTACTTGAGGGAACTTCTACTTTCTACCACAATTGTCTATTTAGTTGCTTGAGGGAACTTCTACTTTCTACCACATTTTTCCTTAATAACATTCTTACAGATGTTTCCAGATAATAATTTTAATTAAAAGAAGATAAATAGATAATCTATACTCTTGTCGACAGGTTATTTATAGTAACTTTACAATTACACACTTACCTGAACATTCCTCAGTTCAGATAACGTTTTTACATTGGGTAAAACTTTCACCGAGATATTTGAGCTATTTTCTTCAGTATTACTACCAGCACAGGAGTGATTTTTTTGTAGAACCTGCCCCTTATGTGCATGGTACTTCTTTAATTTTTCCCTTAACTGCAACTCAAGTTGTACAAGATCAGCTTTATTCATTTTCTTTACTTTGGCAGCAGTCTTTGTTAACACTCTCTGTTTGTCATTATTCTCAGTGTGGGGTACCTAAAATTTACAATGACCAGAAAAACAGAAACAATATGAAGATATATGGGTAAATAATGTTTAAGGTATACAATGACCAGAAAAACAGAAACAATATGAAGATATATGGGTAAATAATGTTTAAGGTATACAATGACCAGAAAAACAGAAACAATATGAAGATATATGGGTAAATAATGTTTAACTGTCATGCTATTGTTTAAAGACATTTAAATAAAAATATTTAAATATGGAGGCAATTAAGAACAACACTAAATTTAATATTTTAAAACAATAACAATCCCTCTGCATATCCTCACTAAGGTTAAATATAAGGCAACCTACTCTGGGTCTTTTTCTTTCATCATTCTGAGCTAGTACTGATCAATCTGAAAACAGACATTTTTGTTTCATTTTCACTAAAGCTAGAATGAACAAATCTTACAACCTGAGGTAGATTACCCAGCATAATCCATACGAGTCGGTGCTTGTTACATTCTGTCAATAATTGCTCTTCGTTTATCAAACTTTTCTAAGTTTTCCAGATTGTTCATATTATTATGTATTTTGTGGCATAAACTTGTATTTTGTGGTATAAACTTGAAAGGTGGAGCCATTGTTTAGTTACCAATATTTTTACTTACACAACAAATTACCAGTTTAAGTGAGTAAACCATTGATTGACATTGATGGGAGCTTGCTGCGAGTTGTTTCAATTAAGAAAAAAATTCCATTGGTGTGCAAATTATACTACCAGATAAAATATTTGACATTTATATGGTTTTAGGCCTGACTTGCCACTTTTCCTTGAAGTATCCATAAAATGTAAACAGGAATAATATTCACAGGAAACCTGGTAAGATCACAGTGTCCTGTCACTCACGACAAATATTGGAAAGTGTTCTTATTTCTATGATCTACTTCACACAACCACGAAACGGTCCAATTAGCAGTGAAGTTATCCCCACCCCATTGTCTAGGCTCTTTTAATAACTATGGTGACTTTAGTTCCAAAGCTATTTCTTAAGTCTGAATTGAAAATGTTTAGAGTTTATAACTTTATATTTTTAGACACTTACACATGACTAAAGGAACACTATTTTGGCACTTTTTTGATAATTAATTATGACCACGATTATAGATCGAAAGAAGTAGATATTTCTTATTATAGTAATGTACCTTATGGATAACTTGGGTGGTATTGTGTCTATACGGCATAGCATCCAATAGAGACAAACTTTGTGATTTTTCTAATTCCAATATTCGCAGATAAGAATTCTGTAGAGATCTGATCAATACCATTGAATGGTTTTTCATCTTTTCATCAGTGATTCCTGACAAGAATTAAGGTTGTTATCATTACTCATATTGTGTAGATGGAAACAAATTCACATCATGTTAATTCATGCAAACATTAGTGTATAGAGCTTGTGTAAATAGAGATAGATCTTGAATAAGACATTCTGCCACCACAAAGCATGTACAAGTTGCTTTATGAGGGCTTTTCCAACTGCTATATACAGGTGATTTCACTAACAATGATGTCTACAGGGCATATATATAACATACATTTCTAAAGCTGTGGTGTACAACACAAATAAAGAAGAAAGACACTACAACATACAATGTTAATTACATTAGGATCTACTGTTACAAATATAGGAAAATATTAACCGTTAAATCCATAATAAAACAAGACATTATAGCCAATTGAACACCTGTGCTTACCAGCAACTTAAACATTTTACTGAGAAAATTATAATTTTAAGCACGAGGACAATTCGGGAGAAACTTGTTGAATATTAAAAAATTAAAACTCAAAATATTATTATAATGTAGTTATTATTTTAATGTCATATTATAATACTATTCTTTTACACAAACGGAAATTTTTCTTCACCCAAGGTAATGTTTACATGCTCTCAATTGTTAATAATTAGGACAATTTATGATTGTGTAAACAAGCAAAAAAAACAACCTCCAAAAAGATTTGAATTAGTTTTCATGTAGTTTGCATAAACACATCAAAACTTTAGTTATATAGATAAACCATTAAATAAAACACAGAAATTGTAATTCACGAACAAACAAACAGTTATGTGTAAAGAAAAAATACAGGCATTCTTTTATAGAAAACTACCTCAAGGTTGGTCTCGAAAAAATAGTTATGAAATTAAAACTGACCTTTTCCACTCCCTTTTAACCGGTTAACACTGATTATACTCCTTGCTCTTAAAGACTCTTCATCAACTTTCTTCTTTAATGAAATTTTCTCCTTTAACTGGTCTTTCACCACTTTGATCTAAAACGTATTTGTATAGGGTACATAATTACATACAAACCCACCATATATCCAGAAATAAGTAATGATATAAACTTCCAGTAGTAACTATCTTTCAGGAAACTACATATTCTAAGTATCATAGTTACTCAAATTAGTGCGACCCCTGAATACACATGGAGTGGAATATGCAAATAAGATCCACTCTTGAAGAAGCACCACACAATAAAATGTGGTGTTTATTCGAGTGATAAAAAATAGACAACTTATAATTTATTTTAATATAGGAAGTTTTTTAGTGAGTCCGATGTTCAGGAAGCAAACATCACAGGGAAGTATTCAGGAAGCAAACACAGAACAAATGGTAAACATTGAGTGAGATGAAGATAGTGATATAAACATGGAATGAGTTTCATTATAATTGTAAAATGTTGTAAGAATGGAGAGCACCTTACTATAGGAAATTAATGAAGCGGAAAGCTTGATTTCCACTTAATACTTTTATTGTATACACCTTGTCATTGTGTTATAGATTCTTATTTGCAGAAAAGAAGGATTTTGTTCAATTTATTTTTAATGCAGATAACTGGACATAATTTCGATAAAAAAATAGCAATAGTTGAGGAGAACAAATTCCATAGTTAATGGAAACTTGATTGTTACATGAATACCAGGACGTTGGCTAATAACAGTTCATTAAACTGGCTAATAACAATTCATTAAATGAACTGACTACCTAATATAAACAATAAATCACATGTTCTTATGAAAACACTGAGGAGATGTATGTCCTAGACCGGTAATTATCTTACATATATTTTACAGGCAAGCCTCTGCCAAGGAATATTTACAAATGTGATTTCTATAAACATCAGGACATATTCTAGTCTCAAAGGGCATGAGTGCGATTTACATGAAAAAGGGCACTTTTGACTTCTAACAGTCATTAAAAGGGCACATTTTTCATTCAGACCCCCTAATTGAGAGTATATTTAAACTTTTTAACATCTTCAAATAGGGCAATGCGTGCGATTATCGCACCCAAATAGGGGCTGGAATATGCACTGAACATGTTTTCTATCAATATCATCTGCCTATAAAATTCAAACAGCAGGTAATAAACTTGTTTATTTATTTAAAGTTCAAGTAAATTTGTTTATTTACTTATTATTATACTTGAGATTTTATTTATTTTTAAACTTTTAGTTCTGCACATTTTTATTTTGCTAAACTGAAGTGTTTTGTACAAAAAATATTACCTGGCAGAGGCCCGCTATGCTTAACATCTTAGAGGCTCTGTGGAGGAGAGGCTTGTAATCAACTAGAGCAAATTTCACCTTGCATACTGTTCAAGTAAATCTACATGTGTCTACAGTATGAAAATTGCAAAACTTTAGATATAACCAGTTGTTACAGTCCTAGTATTTAACTAGTCTTACTTTTCCATGCAGCATGTTATGTACCCTTTTTGTTTCAGCCTTTGCCTTCATTATAGTCTGTAATCTTTCCTGCAACTGTTTCACCTCCTGGGTTTGTTTATTAAACAAACTCCTTTTGTCTGTTATTTCCCCTTGCAGCTTCTTGTAAGATAACTGGTCCTTGACAATAGACATGCTAAATATAGGGATAATCCATATTTACACATGGTACATTTTTATTGATTAATCACATTTTATGTAAAAGATTTAATTAAAAAAGTAAATTTATAAAAACTTAGAACAGATATTACGTTGGAAACAATTTTAACAAGGCATACAATTTTAAATTCCCATCAAATGGTTCAATGGTATTGGGAACTAGAAGGGATGTTTCTTAAAAACCTCCAGCGGAGGAAAAATAAGTAAAACTTTAGAGATGACTGACTATATACCCAGTCGAAAAATGTTCATTTTGGTTTATGGACAGGTATATAGATATTGAAACATTTGTCTATACCTGCAGCATGAATAAGATACAATACATGTAAAGATGATCAGTACATTAGCTATACCTGCAGCATGAATAAGATACAATACATGTAAAGATGATCAGTGCATTAGCTATACCTACAGCATGAATAAGATACAATACATGTAAAGATGATCAGTACATTAGCTATACCTGCAGCATGAATAAGATACAATACATGTAAAGATGATCAGTGCATTAGCTATACCTGCAGCATGAATAAGATACAATACATGTAAAGATGATCAGTGCATTAGCTATACCTACAGCATGAATAAGATACAATACATGTAAAGATGATCAGTA
Source organism: Bythotiara depressa (assembly GCA_027564595.1). NCBI lineage: Eukaryota > Metazoa > Cnidaria > Hydrozoa > Anthoathecata > Bythotiaridae > Bythotiara > Bythotiara depressa. Next base: position 10,278 of record JANTOQ010642122.1, read on the forward strand.
CATTAGCTATACCTGCAGCATGAATAAGATACAATACATGTAAAGATGATCAGTGCATTAGCTATACCTGCAGCTAGGATTGT
>JANTOQ010642344.1:0-10360 GCA_027564595.1 Bythotiara depressa
AACCCCCCCCCCCCCCCCCCCCATACCAAACAATCTCCTGAAAGCCCATACCAATTAGGGTCAAGGTATATCATACCAGATGAAAGTATAACCATAAATAGAGTTCAAATCTTATTAACAATCACCTTACAACATTTCTCAGCCAACATATATATGCCTTTTTTTACTATTATTATTATATATACATGTCTTCCTTCTCTGTCAGCTTTAAAAATAATTGGACTGTGTGAAATTCGAACACACAACCTTCTGCTCTACTAACTGAGCTAGCAGTCCAATGATTATTTGCAATGCATCTACATCATCAGATGGGTAAGTTTGGATGCCATGCAATTCCAAGTATATCACTTGTTACTTTAGCAACTTATGTTTCCACATTTGTTATCATCAGCAAGGCTTACATATGTCATCCGGATGATATATTACAACAATTATTTAATGTTTACATTCTCTCTCAAAGGCATAAAAAATGTGCAAAAAATATGGAATATATAATAGTACTTACAGCATCCTGTGCTGACTTGCTTACACCAGCTTTCATCAAGAGGGACATGGATTTTGTATGTTGTTTAATACAGGTCACATGTAGTGGTGTAAATCCATCCTATAAAATATAATACTCCGCATTACATTAACCCTTTAATGCATGAGCATACCTCCTGGTTATATTAAATTTCCATTGGAAACCTTTGTAACTTTATGAGAAACCAGGGAGTCTTAAATCAGCTTTTACCAAAATATTTAACATTATATTTCCAATAATTAACCTCCTGGAAAAGTAAAATAGAAAAGAAATTACCAGTGATTCGATTCCTTTCTGGGGGTTAAAACATTGTATTTAAAATTCAGTATCTTATTTACATTACCTTCAACAGAATGTAATCTTATTTGATAAAATATCAGAAACAACTGGCTATTGTTGCATTAGAAAATATCAATAACAACTGGCTATTGTTGTATTAGAAAATGTCAATAACATATTGTTGCATTTATTTTTGTTTACATTTCCATACCTCCTTTCTATGTTTTGCCAATACTTGTAGCATCTCAACAAAAAAAGTACCAACAAAAAACCATAATTAATTTTTCATTCATATTTACATGCTTCTGTCCTGTTAAATTTTACTTCTTAAATGATAAGAACTACAATGGCACTTAAATCATCTACTAACTACACAGTCAACCAAAACACAAAAGCACATACATAGGATATTTATAACAGAAGAGGACCTATTAGAAATTAATTTCATGCTTACTTTACAACTACAATCATTGTTTTAAAGCCAATCTAATAATGAGCCAATCTAATAATGAGTTCTTTCAGTAATTTAATTAGACATCATTTCAGGATATCTGGCTCCATGAACGAGCTTCAATGAACCTGCCTCCTCATATATCATTATTGAAAGCTCGTTATACAGTGTAGTAGTCTGCAATATTGTCAGGAAGCGATTTAATCAAACCAGATGCATACAAACACATGATATATAAAGTTTGGGTTATAATTAATGACCTTATTATAAGGTTTAAAATATTTATGGTACATAGGTCATACATTTACACTAAACTTTTTTATGTTACTTTCTGATGTTGTTGTTGCATTTGGGTTTTTTCACATTTTCATGCTAGGTAGTATGGGTTAGACAATGTCAGAATTTGTAATAAACATTAATTTGTGTCTGAAAATATTTACTCACATGTGATAGCTGTACAATTATTGTTTTTAAATTAATCTAGCAGTGACTTGAAACTTTTCCCATTTAGAAAATTGATGTACAAATGTGATATATTCTTATTATAATATATATGTATGTATTATAGTATATAAGTATTATAATTTTCAATTGCTTTTAACTGACTTGTATTTCTATTAATGAGTTGAAAATCTTCCATGTTTTGCTAATTAGTGTATAGTAATTATTATTTTATTATTGTCATATATAATTACTTAGTCTGATGTAAGGGTTGTAATAAAAGCAAGACAGTTAACAAATAAAATATTTTAGCAAATCTGAAAAAGGAAATTCACCTTGATTTACTCATTAAAATATTTATATACATCCCTCGTTACTAATTACTTTATTACATCAAATATTTTTATGTTCTTCATTTCTTTACAAATGAGAAATATAGAGACTTCATAAACAATCTAATGACTAATTGCTTAACGTACTCTTGATTCAATTAATATAATATATAACACAGTGTCGTAATATCTTAATTAACTGCTTAGTAACCTTGATATTTTCAATGTATGTAGGATTTTATTACAAACTATTACATGACAGCATATGATATAAATAATATTGCAACAAATATCTTCCACACGTCATGACTAAAATTAATGTCTGGATGTTCTCCCTACAAATGAGTTCAGAAGAGCCAATAAATAAAGAAAGAAATAAACCCCAGAAATATTAACCCTGCAGTGTGTGTCCCCAGAAATTATTCATTTCATCATTCATTTCTTTGCTGTTTTTACTTCTTCCAGGGGGTTAATTATTGGAAATAAAATGAAGTATGAAGTTGTTAAACATTCTCCCTAGATTTTCATAAAATCATAAACGTTTCTAATAGGAAATTTAAAATAGACAGTAAAGGTTAAATAAGATAAAAAATAAGGGAGTAAAGAAACAATTATATACATAATAAAATAAGTACAACATCATCTAGAAACATGGCACAGAAAAAACTAGATAATAGCAGGGTGTTTGCCAACCCGGAAAGATGACATATAACGTCGTTTTCCCAATTTAGAGGAACTTCCCAAAAGTCCACTAGCTAGCTAGCTTGTTAACATTTTTTTAGAAATCAAAAATTAAAGTAAAAACCTGTGTAACATCTATCTTTCTCAATATACTTTATATACACTACATTTGTATTCTGCTCAGAAATAAATATTCATAAAAGAACCATTTTTCAACATATGTTATCGAGACGAAGTGTTCATGAATCACATCGTTAATTCAGAACCTGAGGTGATGTTAAAGAAATACAGGTACACTTGGTGTTAATTTGATGTTTTTAATTCAAAACAATGTAGTTTATGGCTGTTTTAGATGATCTAGAACAAACATTTTTCTTTGATGGAATTTATTTAGGAATTTCCAAATTATTAAAAAACGTCATTAGATTGTTCTTTCTGGCTAACACCCTGAATAGCTAGGTAACCATCAATAGAATAACAACAATGCATTGATTTAAAATTGATTCACATTTACAATAACAATTATGTACCTTGTTTTTAACAGAGAGCTCAGCTTTTATGTGGATGAATAACTCAACCACTTCAAAATGATCATTCAGACTGGCCACATGACATGGTGTATTTCCTTCCTATAATGAAACGTAGATCTTCACTTCACTTACATAAAAAAAATGTTTTGAAACATTAAAATTAACTTTCTACAATATGATGAACAATAAACATGTCAGTCCCTCAGCTGTTTCACTTGAAACCTAACTCCAAAATTCAAATACAAAATTTTACGGATACCAGTAAAAATATTTGTCTAACTTTTGATTTACTCAACATTTTTTATTTCTGTAGAAGAATAGATAGGCTTTCTGTAGAATATTCATTATTAACCATGGCAAGTTTTAATTATTTTTTTTTTAAAACATAGTTCACTCCCTACACTCATGCGCTATGCATAGGTCTTGTCTGCTGGAAAAAAAATATTTTCTTGATGTTTATTTATTCTGGTGAATGCAAGAAATCGTGGAAACTCACTGATGAAAGCGATTTTCAGAAAAAATACAAATTTTGAAAGATTATAGCTTTTGTTCCGCACATTACTAATAAACTAATAAATATTAAAATAAACTGCAAACATTCAGTAAGTAAATACGTTTTAAAGAGTTTAAAAATGTTAAATACAACTCAAGATATTGTGATATTTGTGCATAATACTAGAAATCATGATTTAGACAAATATAATTTGCTTCCATATAATTTGAGTTAGGTTTCAATTTATGTCAACAGCTGACTTGTGAAGAATGATCTGTTAGAAACACATTTATTACAAAAAAGGTCTCATAATGAATGATTAACATATAGAACAACTTGTTGATATGAAAAAATGCAATGTTAAAGAAAATGTTTATCAGAAGAATTTCTTTATAAAAATTAATGAAATACATTACAGAAAATTGAATAATATTTGCCAACAAAATGATAATATACTCACTTCATCTTGAACATCAAATTCTGCACTGTTGTCTAATAGAATTGACACAATATCATGATGGCCTTCTTCTGCTGCCAAGTGCAAGGGAGTCCTAATACACTAAAAATGAAACTTTTTTATTATATACATACCATGTGTAACGAAAACCCATTGCATGTCTTTTCTTTAATCTATTTATATATATATATATAATATATCACAGCTGTTTTCAAAAGGGTGTCTGGGATTCTGATTCAGCCAAAAAGTAGTTATGACCAAATCTGGTGAGCTTACAAAAACATGTCACTGTCAGTGAACAATGTAATTTAAAAAGAAACACTTTTTATTTAATAATTCAACTATGACCCCATATGAACCACATTTCAAAGGTATAACTCAATGTTTCTGAAAGTTTAACCTATTACAGTAACCCTTTTACTCTGCAATGCTTATTCAATGCATGCAGCAGTTTCTTTAATGTTTTTACATCTTACCATAATCATTGAAACAATACCACTAATCATCAACATCACTTTAAAAGTAATCAAAATGATAAACAAAATTTAAAGAATGTTTTTATTTTCATAAACATTCTATTTTGCTGTAAATTAGATTATTAATATACCCATCGTGCTTAAGAGGCTACCATTTTGAATAATCTTTCTGTTTCTGCCACATAAAAACTGACAGCAGCTTTGAATTCCTCTTTAAAAAATTTGCCAGCATGCAAAGTTTCAAAAGCATATTTAAATTGGAAGTAATTTTATGGCCTTTTGAAATCTAGAAAAATAAGAAGACTTTGACCATTGAGAGGTAATCTTTACCCCTCCAATATTTTCTGACGTCACACAAAGTTTCCAAGATTTAGGGAAACCTACACATGCACTTTAACAAAGAAAACAGACTGCCCTAGAGAAGCTCGTGGCAGAAGAATGAAGAGAAAGGGGGAAGAGGAAAACTTGGTTAATACAAAACATCATAACTTCGCAATCAGATATTTATGCATATTATTTATGAATACAATAGGTCTTAGTCTGTACCTACTAGCTCTAACTTGTAGCTGGCTATATAAACTAGGCATAACCAACTCTTCAATTATTTTGAAAATTTACAAAGTGAAACATGGCATCATTTTTTTTAAATCTATGTTCCTATTTAATTATCTCTTGCTGCCCTGGTGGCCTGGCCAAAATATGGTTGTAACAGGGTTCAAGCATTAACCATCCTCAAACTGTATATCTCATTCATGATAAATTTGATATGTGGCACAATCTAGTATTATTATATTAGCTAGGCATAGCTAAGGTAGCTCGCTAGTTTATTTAAAATTTATCAACATATGTGATGACAATGGTGCGGCAATGGGCTATTTTATATTATATCCATACAGGGGTATGGAAGTAAAAATATCTTAACAGTCTTAATAAAATAAAATAAAATTTAAATAAAATAATGGTTTATGTCAATGTTTTGAATTGATTTCCTTACAAACTTATTTCCTATGTTGTTTTTTTACTTTGATTGGAGAAACCTTCACAAGTAGAAACATTGAAGAAACTGACATTTTGCTAAATATTTATAATTCAAAAACATAAACACAAGCAGACTGTTCAGAGAAATCTTTGGAAAGTTTTGAGAACATCAACTTTCGTAAACAAAATATCCTCTATACGTTTTATAAATTAAACCTGTGAAGTGTATGTATCAAGTTATGAAAGTAATTTACCATGCTGTTGTGTTGGACTATGAACAGAAAGAAGTGTTTTTCTAGATAAGAAGTTGGCTCATAAATCATTTTAAAATGTTGTAAGCATGTCATGCAAATTTGTAGATTTTGCTAGATATGAAAGTTTGCTCTGGAAAAGGGATATTCACCTGATGAATACTCAGTGCAATGTGGATCCAGCCTTCCATATAAACTTATAAAACAGAAGCATAGGTAGCTGTAAGGTATAAAATTAAAACAAGAAGAATAGTTTATATTTACAAAATAATAACTTTTTGTGAATAAAAATATGATTATGTCAACATTTGGCCATACCCTTACTCTCCTCTATATATAATTTTCCATTTGAGAACCCCTTCTCCTCCCTAGATAATACAATAATGTTTCTTATCACACTATCCAAATATCAGGCAATATTTATGGATGGATGTTAGCTAATTAGATTTTTTAAATTTTCCTGGAAGGCTATTTGAGTTTATTTCATGAATTAATTTTTGAGAACCACCATTTAAAATCCACACGGGTTAAATAGTGAGGACTTGACATTGTTGGAAGGGACATTTCAGGAGTACACCAGTCACTTGAAGGCCTCAGCACACTAACAACATGGATAGCATCTCCATCTTCTGTCATTGGTATATGCTGCTCCAGGAAATACTCATGTGTATGTATGTCATGTTGGTACTACCACCCTATAATTAGCTGCAATTATATACACAATCTTGCCAAACCTCCCACGATAACCATGTCCTAAGTTGTGCAATTTGAAGACCACCAGAAATCAAGCTAACAGTGCCAAAAATGTCTCATTTACTTGACTGGTTCTCATTCACTTGACTTGATATTTTTATCTGCACCTATTTTATGACTATCAGCCACAGGATCAGTTGAACAAGAGTCGGCACTGATTATAAGTTCCATCAAAATAACTTTGAACTTCCTTTATTTTAATTTATTTTTCTATTAGTTCAGAATAGAAAATGCTGTTCATAATTCCGTGAATGCATTTAGACACATAAATTTTGATACAGAATGAGCCAGCCAATGAGGGTTAATAAGTTACTTTTTGTAATATAAGCTTTTATTAACAGTTGGCAAGAGGGATTCTGGGCATTTTGATTATTATATTAAGAAATGAAGAAATTGAGTATACGTAAATTTGTCAATTAGGTAATTCATTATTTACTTGGACTGTAAGTTATATTTTTGGAAAAATTACTATAATAATATTTTCAGAAATATCCCTATCTATAAAACAAATGAAATCCTGAAACATGTAAAATGGCAAAATACTGACCAAGATGGAACATCAGGGTGGGGAATTCATGTTTAGATAAAAGAGAACCAGCCAAATGAAGGAGCTTGTTTATAGGGGGTGTGCCCAAAAGCTGTGAACTGAATGAAAGCATAGTTACCAAATGACAGTAACCGACATGAGGCACCAAAGTTGCTGTTAAATCAAATTAACTCATTCTTCGTTAAGTTGGCACTAAACAACAATGTGACAAAATAGAAGTGCACACAGATCTAGAAAATACTCTTATGATCAATGGGATCTCAAACAAGTTAGGTGACACTTTGGGGAGTTATTGTTTTAAAATTGTTTTGAATATACTTGATTAAGTTACTGTTAAATCAATGGATTTAATACAATAACAAAAACAGAAATCCCTTGTTTTATGAAGTACTATCATGAGCCTACCAATAGGAATTAATATCTACAGTTGAAGCATAAATATATTCAGAGGGTGAAAAATAATGGTAAAAAAGTATTTCCATTTTTCCAAGCAATTGACATGATTTGAATACATTTATGCCACCACTACCCATGTGGTTGCATCAATAAGATAGACAACTGTATAAAAATAAAGATACTAAAGCAAATCATAATGATTTTCCAGTGTTAGAGATGAAACTTCTTTTCTAATTTGTTTTATAAAGTGGGTACAGGGTGGGTTGTAATTTAATATAATACCATAATTCAAGTGAGGTTGGAAGAAAGCAAAATAGATTGACCTGAGTAGACCAGAGTTGGTACTAAGATATCTAATTTTGGAGAGAAGACTAATGCTTTTGTGTAATTTAATTTGTTGTAATTGTTGTTGCCAGGGGAGGCTTTTATCGTTTATGGCTACAAGGTATTTTGTGAAGGATGTTTTTGTTAGTGGAAGTTTGTTAATTTTTTTTGTGAGATTGGGAGAGAAAATGTTATATATATAGTTAGAGTTGTGAATATTTAGAGTTAGTTTCTTTTGCTTGTAACCATTGTGAGATTTTAGAAAGTTCTTCATTAAACGTTCTCTCAAGTGTTTCTGAACTGTTACTAGTATATAAATGTGACTTAGTACCATCTGCAAACATAAATGAAAGTTTGGTGTATGAATATTGATTTTGTATATCATTTATGAAAAGTAAAAATAAGAAGACCAAGGCTATCAAGCATGATGTTGCTAGGGACTATATTTTCGAAATAACAGGGAGGTAGTACTTATTATTAAGCTTGATGGAGGAAGGGTTATCTAGATATAGACTATTTAAAAATTTTGATTAGCGTGTACAACAAATACAATGAATAAATATAATACACATTGGTCTATTTTGCCAATTGATATGAATGGCGTTGGTGTTAGCTCAATTGGGAACTTTTAATAAACACAAACAGGACTTCAGTTATGTCTTCTACTGGAAACAGTAGGTAAAGTGTCTTAATGTTAGGTGGCTAAAGTTACCAGTAGCTACACATATATTAAGAACAGTAAACTTATATTTATTTGAATCCCCAAGCACACTTAAGTCAAAAGATTAGAAAATATTTTCTATTCAAAAAGCTATTTATGCTGCCGTTTGCAGGAATCAAGTCAATATTTGTAATTTCGTTAAATACCCCTACTTGTATCTTTATAACCTGAACAATTCACTTTTTTGTGCTCCCAAAGGACGCACACCAAATTTCATATGAATCTATTATTTTCACGGTGAGGAGAAGAGAAGCCATATTGAATCACACGGTCGTCACTTTACCGATTTTGTTTACATTTTAAATTAGAACTCAGTTTTCCACTGAAACAAGAATTTCGACAAAAGTTCATAGACCAAAGACACAGGTCGCTTCACTGACACAAGTCGGCGGGATAGAACATAGGCTAGTGTAGATATTCTTTTGAAACTTTTCATTCTGGCTTATATTTTGACAAGGAATTCAAAGCTGCTGCCAGTTTAAATGTGGCAGAAACAGAAAAATTATTCAAAATGGTAGCCTCTTGAACATGATAGGTGTATTCCCATAAAAAAGGCTAAAATAAAGAGAAACTGAATATGAGTTACAAATCATTATTAGTTGCTTTAAAATACATTTCCACTCAGAAAATTTTCCCTGGAAAGAAAAGAGTCCCACCACGTGCGCTTTACACATAAATACGTATCACTAACTTGTCTTTTCCACCAAAGGAGAGTGACTAAAATCATATCAAAAAAACATTTTTTCCAATTTCCGATTCCAATTCGCAGTATCTGATAGCCAACTAGTTACATAAGTTTAAAACTTTGAATAGAAAAATCTTAAATGCAAATTTAATAGGAAAGAACAACAAAGTCAAGAATAGTTTATTTGTATATTTATTGACAAGAGGATGTTTTTTTATGTTATGATGGGGAAAACATAGAAAATCCAAGTTGAAAAATGTCAACCTTTAATTCTTTTCCCATACAGAGAAAACTTTTCTTGTGGAAACAGACCATTAAGTGATAAAGCAATAAACTAAAGCATACCTTGTCTCTTGCATTTATAGCACATCCATTCTCAATCAATAAGTTCGTTACTTGGATATGTCCTTTACATGCAGCATAGTGCAAACAGTTTTTTCCATCCTGTCAGCAAAAATGAAAGTTAATAAATACCAGTTTAACATATAATATTTTGTTCAGGAAGTACCTTAAAGGAAGAAATTTTTGTGATAATTTAATTTCGCAAGTCAAACAAAATGTTTTTTGCAATAATTTAATTTTGCAAATTAGCCGATGACACGTTTTTTGCAAGAATTAAATTCTGCGAATTGACAATTTTCTTAATTTTTCTCAAGAACTTCTCAAATGGCCTGAATCTAAGATTTAGTCATATGCAAGATTAAGATCTTATGTAGCAAAACTATGACAACACCAGGCATCTCAACCACCACCACCTTTCAAAAGTTAGAGTTTAAGTGAGTGATGACATTTTATTTCCCATAAAACACTATGGTAATGTTGAACTATTACTTAAAAATAAGTAAAAAATAAGAAGGAAGATAAGAATTACAAAAACTATTACGATATCTATTTTCTTTCTGTTACTTAAAGTTCATCGTTTACAATAATATAATGACATAATGCTTCTCATTTATTTACTAACATTCATTTGCCCCATTAGAAAATTTCATTTCTGAATTGATGTTCTTGAATTTTATTGGGAATTTAATTTCGCAAATTA
>JANTOQ010642566.1:0-10359 GCA_027564595.1 Bythotiara depressa
GGGGTCTTATCAGCTTTTACCAAACTTATTTTACATTATATTTCCAATAATTAACCCCCTGGAAAAAGCAAAATAGCCAAAATATTAGCAATAATTTGGTTCCTTTCCGGGGACATTATGCATTAAGGAGATTTTTATATTACGGTACTTAAACATTAATTGCATCACATCAGTTTATTTTCGTTTTCAAGTACTTAAGAGGTCCAGTTCCGATGTCGTAATTCTTAAAGCAAATATCTAAAAATAGCTTTCGTAAGCTGGATTTCCACAAGGCAGGGATATCCCGCACGTGCTTGATATTCATTGTTTTTGTTCACGCGACTTTCAAAAAATTTGAAAAGCATTCTACTTTTCCCGCTTGACGTTTTTAAACAACCAATCAGATTTTAAATACAATTTCGCCCTCGTTGAAATCCGGCTTTATGTAAACTTTTAAGCGTTCGTGCTCAAAGTTATTGTCAGTAATTTACATAATAATTTTCCTTATAAAGAAGTTTTTATAATATTCTATTAAGGCGGATTTCCAAGTAATTACGCATTTCGCAAGCGAAATATTTATTCTTAGATACTCCATTGCTTGCTATTAAAATTTTATTTCGCGCCAAACAATTTCTGAAATCTGAACTTTTTTCAACATTCAAATATTGTTTCGTGCGAGCACAAGTTTGAAAAGAAAACAATAGGTATCTAAGGAGAAATGTTTTGCTTGCGAAAGCAAAATTAAGTGGAAATCCGCCTTTAATGGTATTCTTATATTTTTTCACAAACATATATCTTTACAATGACCACTTGGAGAAAAAGATGCATCCGGCTTTTCTTGTTGTCTGCCTCGTACCTCTCCAAACTAGCATATTAGTAATACAATGATCGGGAGATCAAATTGCTATGTACCAACATTGAAATAATTTGACCAGGATCGTGTCTCAAAATCCGCTGCAAATAAGATTTCTTGTTTTCTCCTTATCAAAACACTAAAAGTAGTGTTGCCTACCTTCGGTGGGGGGCAATTAGTTGTTGACAGTAATTCCAGAAATAACACTGGCTTCTTCTATGTAATTAATGATTCAATTAATTAGGTTTGTCAATAAAAGCGTCCACTGCACGGGTTCTCTTCATTTACATCTTGATACAACTCTGAGTATACGAAAGCTATGGAAACGAAAGAAAAACTCCTCATGCCTATTGTCAAAGTAGGCGTCGGCGTCGTGTTTTGCATTGGAAAAGTGTCCTTGGTATTTCCTTGGAGCAGGAATAAAATATATAAAAAGATGAAGAAGATTTCAAAGGGTGAAGTGGAAGATTTTGCTGACACTTTGTTTACAAAGAGTATGTATAAAATTGTGGTAAAAACAGTTGCAATGGATTTATTAAAAACAGTTAAAATGCATCAGCCCGTGGCAGAGTTTACTCTCATTAAACTCGATCAAATGGAAAAAGTGGATAAAATGGAAAAAGAACACGGATGGAAAGAAGTCTCACTTAGCGGAATGCAGCGTAAAGGAATTCCACTAGTCCTAAATTTCGGAAGTTGTACATGACCCCCGTTTATGGCGGAATTAAGTAAGTTTTTTGAGCTGTTCGAAGCATACAAAAACATTATCGATTTCGCCATTGTATACGTGGAAGAAGCCCATCCAACTGGAACCTGGAATCTGAAGGTATGCGTCATATTATTATTTATTTTTTTATTATTATTTATTTGTATTATTATTTTTTTATTATATTTCTTAATATATCTGTTCCTGTACACAATTTTAAAACATTAATTCATAAAGGTTTCACAGATCTCCGAAAAAATCTATGTGTGTACTAAATCCTAACTGTATACACCTATCTCGCTTAAGAGGCTACCATTTTGAATAATTTTTCTGTATCTGCCACATTTAAACCAACAGCAGATCTGAATTCCTCGTCAAAAATAAGCAAGCATGCAAAGTTTCAAAAGAAGATTAAGAAGGCTTTGACAATTGGGTAATGTAATCATTACATATTTTTCACGCTCAAAGTCTTCATATTTCTTTAGATTTCAAAACACCATAAAATTACTTCCATTGCAGATATGATTTTTGAAACTTTGCATGCTGAGTTATTCTTCGATGAGGAATTCAACTCTGCTGTTGGTTTTAATGTGACAGAAACAGAAAAAATATTCAAAATGGTAGCTTCTTAAGCGCTATAGGTGTATTGAGAGTTATTGTTGAATTAACAAAGCACAACCCTCCCACACCTCAACCGAAAATTTTCCAATCGTTATAAATTATTTTTAAAAATCAATATGAAAAGAATTAAGGTGTGGCATCTACAAAATTCTATTTTTAATTTTTACTGCAAGGAGCTGTGAATCACATTGACTTTATCGTCATCTTTAATTCGAAAACTGTTGTGTAAAGAAAGTATTACAATAGTATATAAGGCTTAATTTGGTTTGATTTGAAAACATTTATTGGATTCAAGTTTCCAAGATTAAAACAACAACAATAACTTAAAAGTGACAAGTTAGTAAGCAAAGTAATCAATCTGAATCCACGTGCATTTCCTTTAAAATATTCTCATTATTCTTGAGATTTTAATTCGGACACTGTCCCAAATGTTTGCTTTATTGTTTTAAAAATTGTTTTATAACGCGGCAAGTTATTTACCTACTATAACGAAGTTATGTATAAACGGACTGTTATAAAGCAAACGATTAAAATCTCCTACTAAACCATCCTACTCCACTGAGAATTCAAAACAATTCAATGCGTGTTATTTGGTTAGGATGGAACGTGTTCATCGTAGTGTCGCCATGCTTATGTAAAATCGTTAATGAGTGTTTTAGATGTATATTAAAATCTATTGATCTTTCTTCAATCAGCAAGTTTTGAATTTGACTAAAAATATCAGTAGAACTTTATGCAGAAACGAGATTCAAATTCTTTATCCAAAAATATACATGTCGTGAAAATATCAAATGTCACCAGTACAATATTGAATACTTTTTTTAGTTATATCTCCATAGCCTCATTTTAGATTTATCATCCACAACCTCGATCTAGAGTGAAATATTGTTTTTAAAGCTGTTGTAAGATCTACTTGCTTGTTACACGAGTCTGAATTGTTTCTTCAACATCTGTTTTTTATTAGAAATCGTATATACGGCACTGAAAAGGAATATTTATTTTTGCTATTTCATATCGGGTTATGATTTCTTCTTGTGCGTGCTTTTTAAATAAAGACCAAGTCCTACTCTAATTTTTGAAGAAAATCAGGAGTACAAATTAATATGACGTCATTGCGGGATACCTCTATTACCGGATAAATGTTATTCAAAACCTGACTACGTTTATTTATACCAAATTATTTTTTATTTCGTAATAACTGTACACAACTAAATGGAAGATATTGGCGTTTGCCTCCAGTATTAAAATCTATAATAATATATTATATTTATCATGTGATCGGCATGCATGATCTAAACGTTGGGATACATTTCCAGAGATACTTCTCTCAACGGTTCGATCCTCCTTATGTATATGAAACGAGATTTTTCAACAGTCTCGCTTCTCCATGAAACAGTTGTTTAAAAGACTGACGTCAGCATATTATATTTATTTTACATAATTTAATGTTCTATTTTTAGCATCAAATAACATTCCCTGCACACAAAACAATAACCGAAAGAATCAACGGAGCACGCAAAGTACAAAGTTTAAACGATCAAATACCGGTATATGCTGATCTTATGGATGATAAAATAAACAAAGCCTTTTCAGCAAGCCCTGAGAGACTTTATATCCTGCTGGATAATATTGTCATGTATCAAGGAAAAATGGGACCGTTTGGTTATTCCATTCCTGAAGTTGAAATGTGGATAAAAGAAAATGCTTCGCGTTAATTAATTAATTGATCGGATGTACTAATTGAATTATATTGGGTTCTTGCCAGTTTATAATTTCGTCACTAAATTGAATATTTCCGCATCTATTGTATATTTTCAACTGTTAATGAATTGTTAGTAATTAGAACGTTAACGTTGAACATTTAATTGGCCATATATTCCTGAATTTACGACAGATTTCCACTAGGCGCAAAAAACCGCTTGTTCTTGTCCGCGCGACTTTTAAAAAAAGAGGGAGAAACTTTCTACTTTTTTCGTTCAACTTTTTGCAACAGCCAGTTAGATATAAGAAAGTCCGCCTTTACTATTTATTGCATCCAATGGAATGAATAAAATCAAGCCTTGTTATTATTCTTTGTTCTTTTGTTTCTTTTGCTTTATTGGAAATATATTGAAAATAAAGAAAGCCGATATTACCCCCTGGTTTTTCATAAAATTCTAAAGGATTCCAGCAAGAAACTGATAGTAAGTAGGGGCTTATCTAGGTATTTAAATGTCTGAAAAAGTTTAGATTTTAGTAAAAGTATATTTGCCACAAGTAATGCGAAACTAGCCAAAAATAAGAAGAGTAAATCTTTTTTCAGTTAGCCACTAGATATGATACTTGGTACTTGATCACGAATATTTTTATATGGAAGTAATGTTAGACGTTCACGGTTGGTCGTTCACACTTTACATGATTTGTGACATTGTATAGGCCAGATAAATAAGGCCATTTTCTAAAGAATATCGTAAAAAACTTTGCGATTGGTGTCAGCAATACTCCCGCCAGTAAGCATATATTTTTCATTTTGTGGATGCATTACGAAAACATAAAAGGGCCTGGAACTGCAAGCCTCTGATATCCATGATTGTATGAATCGCCCCTATTAAATCGTTTGATCCAATTTTTATTTCTTGAGACAAAAGTTTGGTGTTGTTAAATAGATAAGCTTACATTAACAACCATATCTTGATAAGCTTCGTTTCAATTTTTCCACGTGGGTGATATTCTTTCAATCTCATTGGCTATCAGTGAAAGTGTTCGCGTTCGTATAAAATATATTTCAGCGGACTACACAAGCGAAAACAATAAAAAAATGTTTTGCGGAAATCTTCCCCTTACTTTTGTAAAATTCCTATAATGAAATCGCGTGCTTCCTTAGTGGTTATGAACAGAACAATGTGTATTCATAGCAGAAGCGGGAACCAACATTAACCCTTTGATGCATGAACATACCTCCTGGTTATATTAAACTTACCATTGGAAACCTTTATTTTCCTGGGACACATACATCAAAGGGCTAATAAACCGCACCAACCAAAATTTCAACTTTGAATCGGTTAAAATTTTAACTCGCATAATATTCAATATCCATCCTCCTGCTAATCAATGGTTTCCGTCCAATGTTTCCTTTTATATCATGTACGCACAACATGGAGATAATCTTTTATGTTATCAAGTAGGAAATTGTTTAATGGCCTAATTGTCAGTTAATATTTTCTACACGAGTCTAACGATCCAATCTTACGATGTCGAAGCAAGGAAAGGTTTCATATTTCAAGCATGTTTTCATATTACTGTGTAGCTATGATAAGTTTATAAGGTATATGTTCTATTCTATTGAGGTAGCACTTTTCCCTTATTGCGTAATAGTTTAAACGCCTACAGGTTAAAAACCAACTAGTTACCAAATTTCTCTTGTTAATACTTATAGCCTAACCAAACCTTAACTAGTAGGTATTTAACCCATACAATTTGGCAACTTATAAATATTAATTGGTTACTCTTGTTAAATAGAAGGTCAACTAAAGTAACGAGCGACTAGTAATCATTAACAAGTAACAAGTGAAAAATCCATCCTCTAAATAAAGCTGAACAATGAGAAATTTTGTTAATTTTTATATAATATTTTCTGAAATATATGATATTTCTTTAGAAATAATATAATTATCGTGAATGAATCAGTAAGTAGCGAAAATAATATATGTCATATTTACCGTCACTAATTTTTACAAGGGAGGGAATTAAGGCCTAGTGGTACATTCACGATAAATTATAAATTATTGTAAATATTTTATTTAAATAAGCATAATTATAAATAAATTGACATATATATTTACAAGCAGATTTATGACTATTTGTTTACAAAATGTATTTTTATACGGAGAGCAAATACGATGTAATTTTTGTCTGCTTTGAATAAATCAAGTCGATCTATCAATAGAAAATATGTATTTAGTGTCTATTAAAAGCGATACCCATTGTTAGTCGATTACAGAGACATCAATATAATCTTAATAAATAGTGCGTCACAAGCAAACAGAAATAGATATAGAAGTATTTAAACTTTACAATTAACCCCAATCAAAATTTTCATTACCTAGAACCAACTAGAACCACCTATCAATTTTAAAATTTATTTTTGAAACCTTTATAAGTTTCTGAAGAACGAGGGGGGTCTTACCAGATTTTACCAACTTTACTTTCCCTTATATTTCCAATAATTAACCCCCTGGAAAAAAGCAAAATGATTTGGTTACTTTCTGGACAACGGCCATTAAACTGTTAATATTTAGGAACTATAGTACTCAGATTGGTTCAACACGGTTGATCAAAAAGCAGGGTTCACCTTAAATCGCTTATCAATAACTAGAGGGCGAAATGAGGTTTCGAAGTTTTTATTGAATGGTAGGTGTGACCACACCAAGTTTCTTGGTCACACATAATTAAAAAATTACATTTAAAGAGAAAGTTTATGTTGTTTAGAAACTCTTTATTTACAATCATGGACAAAAGTAAAAGTTATTTTACGTCCCTTTTTTGCTTGGTTCCTTTTTTAAGTACCAAAATAAGAAAAGGGGAGTAAGTGTGGACGGGAAGCCATATAGGATAGTACATGAAAGGTCTCGGAAAGTGTCCTTGCATCATTGACCTGATGTCTCAGAACACCTCTCAAAGCCCCCAAAACTTTTACCCAATTATGGAGCTAGCGATGTGTCAATGTCTAATGGTGCTCAAAGTCCATGGTGACGTAACATCAAAGCACCTAATCCACACGTACTAAGATATTGGTAGATCTGAAAAATAAATCTAAAAATGTTGAGAACACTTTATATCTTTGTATACTTTCTTATCACTTGTGGTACACTGTTTTTATAATTTTTGCGGACACGTTTTGCCCAGATTGTAAATCTGGTTTATATTAATATGATTAGCGGATGAAGGTTGGGAGAATTTATTAAAAAATCTCTACCGATGCGCCGCATCTTTATATAAGAGAAGATACGTTTGAAGCTGGTCTCAATAGACTCAATAAACTTTCCATGTCTCACCTCATATTCATGCATAAAAAGTGCGAAATGTAAGAAGGCTTTGATCATTAACGTAGTCTAGCAAAAACAACCATTTACATTTTCAGCATAGGAATATTTTTTGACGAGGAACCTAAATAGGAAATCCGTTCTTTATATTATCAAAATAAACTTTATATTTACATGAAATTCCGGACAGGGATAATTAATAGTTGTTGTTTTTATACTAAAACCGGATTTCTATCAAAATAAAAATCGCTTTCGCGCTACCATTTACAGATGATACTTCCAATACAAGTTCTACTTTTCAGCGTTTGATCAAATAAAGAATAGAAAATGTAGCGTGAGTCTTTTTGTTGTTTCCAATAGCACTTATTGATCATCAGTACCGAGTAGGCGCAACATGGTCAAACAACGTCCTGACAATGTTGAAGAAACCAGAAGCAGCCAACGAAGGTGTTCTAGGAAAATAGATGTTCTGAAATGCCAGGGAGGACATTTTTATTAGAATTTTATAAATTCGCTAAGTCTTCTAGAACACCTCCATTCCCCAGGAAGACGTTTTTATTTTTCTATAACACCTAAATTTGCCAGAAACAACTCCTTTTTCCTTAGAAGACCTCAATCTGCTAGGAACTAAAACATTTTTCAAGCGAAAAAATTGATTTTTCATAGCACATCTTTTCTTGCCAGGAGAGGGAAAAGATTTCTTAGAACAGCTTAATTTTCCAGGAGAGGAGGAAAGTGTTCCAGAAACATCAAATTGAGTATTTCGTTAGAACACCTCCATTTGCCAGGAAGGATACCCCTCTAGAACACCAATTTCTTAGAACACCTCCATTGGCTGCTTTCGAAGAAACATTACATACGTTGTTGTAACGTTGTTCCAACGTCGTGTGACCATGATTTGCCCACTGAGTAGTTAGTTAATCTCAATAAAAAACTGAAAAAATTACAATTACCGTATATCAATAGAAACACCACTCTTATTTTTATCATGTGTTTCCAGGCACAAACTAATTAAAGACATATGTATAAGTAATTAAATATTAGCATGCAGACAAGGAAGAATCAATTTCAGTAATACAATGCTAAAGATAATTAAATAACATAATCAGGTAAAATATCGAGCTGTCGTGCTGTCATTAAATTTTCAGTACAATTTTCGGCAATTTCAGAGACGAAAATTTGGAAGCTATAATATATATCAGCATGAAAGTACTAATTAACTCACACCATGCTCACACTGACTAAGATATCTCAGATATTCTTTTAATTGTTTTGTCATGTTTCACACTGACTAAGATATCTCAGATATTATTTTAATTGTATTGTCATGTTTCTCTTGTATTTGTCCATGTTTTATACTCAATATTTTAATTTATTTTTTAAATTTATTTTTGTTAATGATGTACTTCTTCTACTATTAATTTAAGTAAATAAAAATAAAACTCCGAAATGTTTATAGATAGATATAGTTATCCCCCGTCTATTATAAACCTCTTAACAAGAAAGCTTTATTATGATTCATTTCTGACGACAACAGGCAACAAACCAACCAACCAACCAACCAATAACCAACCAAACAACCAACCAAATAACCAACCAAAAGACAAACGATGTTCGAAACATATGAAGATAAGATAAGGAGAGAAAATAACACTATTGTTAAATGTCTTAACAAAATGATTTATCATTTACTAAGCGTCAGTGATTCCATAATTCTCTTTAGGCCACCTGTGTTAATAGTTCGTTCATTGTCATCCGCCGCATTTTGTTTCCATATTAAAGTATCGCCGCATTTTGTTTAGATAATAAATATTATTCCACTAATAATTTTTTCTAGCTTTCCAGATTTCAATTGCTAGCATAAACACTTTCCATTCGTATGATTTCAATCTTGATTACCACTCAAAACAAATCACCTCCAGGAGTTTATTGTTTTCATGAAAACGAGGCACACAAAATTGAAGAGCATGACAATGCAGAAAACAAAAACAAAAACTAATAGCCATAACTCAATGTTACATAACTCTTTCTGATGTTATTTCAAAGTTGTTTAAGAAGATTGCATAACAAAAAAACTTGTCATGTCATGATTACGATTGTTGATTGTAAAGGGAACGTAACGCGTGGTTAGTAAACAGTTGAATGGAATGGCAGGTATAATTGTTTCAAGCCACAAAAAGTACATTGCTGGAGTGAAGAAGTTAACTTAAATTACTTGTGATTTATAAGAAATTATCCAAATATCCACCGCATCCCGGATTTCTACTCAAGGTTACAAAATGACGATGACCGAACTATTACTTACAGTCGGCCTTAGCTGTGAAGTAGAAAGCCTCGAAAAAGTACAAGAAGGATGGACTCACTACCATTGTGTGTAAACATTGAATAACAGATAAGAGTTTTTCGCAAGATCACACAATTGTATATATCCATCCCTGATCATCCCCAATCCCATCTTCTGGCCTCCACATACATGTGATTAGCAGACTTCAGCTGGCCTCCACATACATGCGATTAGCAGACTTCTTAGCAGGCTTCATTAAGTGAGAAATCATACGAATAACGAAAAATGACTAAATTGAAAGTGAAATATGTAAATGTATAAGAAAAACAATTTTTGTTTTGTCACTTTCTGTAAATAAAGTGAACATATAATATAAAAGCACTACAGTATGGTTATCGTACAAACAATGCACGACGCCACTATTCGCGACCTACACAAACATTAACAACATCTTGGGTTTTTAACTGGTCAGTTGATCCTTTATAGGCTTAAGAAAGCATTGACTGGTTGGTTTATCCAATTTGAAATCATTGATAACCTTCTTCATAACCTTTAAACCTTATTTGGTCCGGGCTTTTCTGTGTTAGTTTAAGTACGAGGATGGGTAACACCCCCTCCATTAATTCTGTTTAGAATATACAATATATCGGGAAGACAATTTGATAATAACTAAAATTACCAGAAACTGAAACATTTTTTCGATAAAATTAACTAGATGTTATAGGTTAGATCTGTGTTATATATTCGACCTGCAATCCAGATGTCTTCGTCATCTGAATTGCAGATTGAATATTTAACGCAGATCTAGCCAACAACATCACTACATAATCAATATTAGATTCCGATAATATCACGTTTAGGATGTTCCCGGATTCGTCAAGATAACGGAACGTGT
>JANTOQ010642677.1:0-10359 GCA_027564595.1 Bythotiara depressa
TGAAGCACCTCAATAACAAGAGTTTACATACAAATTCTTAACACTAGACCTCTTCTAGATCCCAAGAAATATGAAATTGCTGCAATATTTTATTTGAAATTAAACACAATACCTAAGAGAACAATTCTACCTAGTTTTAACATCAGACTATTTGTAGAATGTGAATTATGGAAAAAAACACCAAAAATGCTGATTTTAGTGAATTTTGCTGACGTCAGCAAAAAGTCACGTGCCGTGAAATAAGGATATACCAATACCCCATGTGAAATAAGGTTAAAGGGTTAAGTCTCTATTATGGTATAAAAACATCTGAATGTTGTTCCTCTTCTCATAATAATTATGTTTGTTTTAGTATACTAACTGAGACAACAGAAGATAAATCTGGATGGAAGAGACAACTTTCAGAACACATAGTGTCATTCCTGCGAGGAGCAAATGCTGGAGATATTCTCTTGAATGTTCTCACTTCGTCCAGCAAGTTATGTGAAATGGCTGCAAACTATGATGATGTCTTTCTGAAAAATGGTGACATCAGCAACATTACAGTTGAAACAGAAAGGTAACAGATGGTTTGAAATATCTAAGTTCTTGCTATGTAGTCATTGGTGATTCGAACCATACCTTTAATGTATTTTTGGGGAAATCCCCAACACATGTTGCACATTGTATCATTTAGAATTGAGGGATTTTATTATGGGATAGTCTTTTTAAAATATTTTTACTTTTGTTTTGTAAAATTAATTTAGACCCAACTAAAGACATGGAAAATAAGCACATGCAACAAAATAATGAGAAAGTATCCAATTAACATATTTTTTTAACTTTTCAGTTTACTTTAGAGCCTAAGAACTGGGTAAGGCATCAATCATATCAATCATAATTGGATCCTTTGGAGGATTTTTATATGTATTTTACAGATCAAATTCACACATGCTTTTATTATGAATTTAAGGAATGGTATTTCAGCATTAAAAATGTCTCTTCCTATTTCATTTCAGAATCTCCAACTTTTCAAATGAATTGGAATTGATAAAAGAAGTTTTAACAATCCCTATAATTGAACCTTTGTCAATGGACCGTGTGAAGAAACTTATTGAGCTTGTGGACCTTTCATTAAAGTCAGCTTTGTTTGTAGCATCTGGCTGTTATGTTGTTGACCAAAAAGAAATCACACTCCAGAATGGAACGGTTGTAACATCAGAACATTACTGCCGTAAACATGGCTGGAAGGCTACTGAACACAGTGTAAGTGAATAAATTCTCCTCCCTGAAATTGGTAAATATAAGAAACATTTCACCTACAGAACATGTAAGGACCAATAATTTTACATTTCGGCACAAAAATTGTTCCTGTTTGTAAACTTGAAACCAATAGATTTGATTTTAGATATATTTTTTATTTCTACCAATTGTCTCGTCATCATCATTCCACATAGTATAATAACATGGTTTTAATTTTTAGTTGGCTATTCTGGAACATATTTCTGGTATGTTTTCAACATCTCCTCGTATTGGTGGTTATGTTTCACTGAATTTGCAAGCAAAAAGTGTTGTTACTATTTTGTGTGGTTTGCAGAAGGTGATGAAGAATCCACCAGTTACTGATGCAGAACAAAATACTGATAACTGGAAGTGGTATGACTATAGATATTTGTGTGTGTGTTTACCTTTTTTTCACATGAGAAATACAGGTTGGAATTACTGTAGAAAAGGTTTTCTTGTACTTCATATATTATACCGATCTCTACACTTTAAGAATGTCACTTCTAGGTTTTAAATACAAACTGTAACTAACAAGTACTCTTGGACTTTCTTTCTTATTATAATCCTTAAGACTTTGTGAAACCTTGGGAGAGAGAACTCATAAGACATTAGGCTAACTTTATTTTAAAATATTAAAATCTACTTCACATTACATCTTAATCCAATGTTCAGTGTAAATCATCCTCCTTAATATGAAAAGTATTTATTATTTTATCTGACTGTGTGTGAAAAAATAATCGATTTGTGAGCATTGCAAATGAACCACCTTTCAGATATGAATATCATTAGCAATATCACTTACCCATATATAAGGTAACCTGCCTATATTCAAACATAAAACATTCCTTGTATTAATGTCCTTTGTTTAAGGTGACCCCTTTCTTAAGTTCAGGTTCATTGATCCCAATGTTTTGATCTCTCTCTTCTCTCCTATATACGTTTTATAGAAACATTTGCAAATGAGCATTATGAGTCATTCTACCATCTTTTTACGTGAAAGAGAAAAATATTTTATACAACAGACATCTTCATTTTGTGGCACATAGAATCACGATAAAACAAGAAATCTTGTATAAGATGAGGGTTTAACTTTGAATAAATCTTTTTGGACAAAAAACCTAAATAGGAAGAAATTTAAAAACTTATAAAAAAGTATATATGGTATGACAATTAGTAGACGAGCATTGAGCTTAAACGTTACTTGCTGTATTTAGTTCTACAGTCACCACATCTTGAAGCTGCTAAACTCAAACTCAAATTTCCAGTATTTCAATGCCTGGCCTTGTTAAACTCTAAGTAATGCTTCTTGAACTTGTGTTGTCTTGAACGCAATTGTTTCTCCCAAGAGAGTTTTAGATAACAAACATCAACTATTTCAATCAGAGATGTAACAGTATATCTTTTGTTCTAGGTTTGAAGGAATTAACATCATGTTAGTGACAATGACATCTCGTGTAATGTTTCTGCTTAACAATTTATTTGAAGATTTGAAAGTTGAAGGTGGATATAATGTTATGTTGCAAACAAAAGTTGGTGACAAGGAAGAAGATAAGAAACCCTACCTTGATTTATTGTCATCTACATCAGCATGGCATCGACTGGAGTTCATAATGTTATCTTTACCAATCCCTTCCTTGCTCCTAGATCTGTTTCTCGCATCATATGAAAAGGTTAAAAATTTAGTAACTAAATTTTAACTTGTTTTATCTTTGAAAGTTATTGAAAATATTATTATAAATTACAAGCCTTTTTTCTCTTAAATGTTCTAAACAATTTTATAAAGTTTTATTAAAATTATTAGAATTTCAAAATATCATCTTGGTTATATTGATTAACAATTGTTACAGGTATCTCCAAGACATTGGCAGCGGGAAGATTAAAAAAAAACTCTGGTTATGAAAAAAACAAATGTTAAATAGGGTTAAACTATTTCCTTTTTGTAGGGTCTGGTTTTATCAAACTTACGGAGTAGTAAAATTACTCAAGAGGAACATCTTGATGAGGATTCAAAAGATGATGATAACAAAGACAAAGCTAACGATTCAAAGAAATCTGAAAACAGCAGTGAAGGTATAAAATGTTTTACTGAAGATATTATGGGTTTTTCTTCTCTGTTCTCGTTATATTAGATCAGCAAAATGTTTTTGATTTCTTAAATATTGACTATTTGCTATGTAGTTTGGCATTAGAAATTTCATAGTTTGAGCTGTTGACACTTGTGGTAATGACCTCAATAGATACTATCTAATTGTGCCTGTTAGGAAAGATGTTCTTAGCATTCTTTTGATGATATAGTAGCTGTGACGACTGATTCCATTTATGTTTAGTGGGTTGTTAAAGATATCTTGCTTTTTTCATAGAAGAGGGATCAATAGAAGAAGGCTCGATGCTTGGCAGTTTTTTTGTCCAGACAATAACAAATGTTGAAAAGCCTTCAGACACAGAAGACGATAACAAGGAAAAAGAGGATGCTTTTGTACAGTCTGGTGAAATTGTATGTCACTAACTTGTTAAAACTAGTTTAAATGCAATTCTGATATGTCTCATTTTCCGATATAGCAATTTCCTTTTTGTGGGAGGAATTTAATTCAGATTATACCTATCCCAATAACCAGTAGAAGTAATATTAACATTGTTGTGATAAACCAATAGCCTATAATCCAACAACAACCACTCATGCTCAGCTTATTAAATGTTGCATCTGATAAGAGATAGATAAAATATACAGTATACCAGAAATTCTTGTAAAATGAAAAATCGCAATAGTTTTTCCTGAATTATTCTAAAACAGTATAAACATATGGTGCAGGTTATGGAAAGTTTATCACTGTACTATCATAAGAATCAAAAAATCTTTGTAACAATTCATGTATTGCAAAACTTGTTTCTGCCAGGAATAAAAACATTTACCTCTGGAAGAGACACATTTAAGTCATAAAATGTAGCTTAGTTAAAAACGCTACACCAATATTTTATTGATTTCAGTCACATAATGTATGTTTGAACATCAACCGGTATGGTCTGATAGCTCATAATGTATCTATTTGTTTTATAATGTACCAATCTATTGTAATGCTGTATTTACTTTTCATATTGTGGCAGTTTCATCATAACTTGCTTTTTCAGTTGTAACAGTGAGTTCCATATATATTTACTGTGAATTCAGGTAAAGACTATGACTTAGAACATTGTTGCACTGCAAATTAACATAACGATAAATGGAAAATATAATACAGACTTTTAAATAACTTAATGATAAAAATAAAAATAAGCTTCATGTTACTAATAAAAGTATTTTATTTGTAAATAAATTAATATTTTACAAGACATTTTTGAGAATCTACTGATACTCATTATCAATTTGTTAATGAGAATTGGTAGATGCTCAAAACATCTTTTAGAATATCAATTTAATTACAAATAAAATAAATAAAATACTTTATTTCTTATATTAATTTTTTGTCATAATATAGGCTTATTCTGTATATTGATCTATGGAGTATCCTCATGTTAACAAATATAGAATCATTGGTGATTAATTCATTTTCAAAGAAGCAAGTCTTATGGATTTCTTTGTTTACTTAATTATAAAATCCTTGAATGACCCTCACTTTTAAAAAATATTTTTGTCTTATGGTTTAAATCTGCACTAATTTGCTTCTTTTTTTCAGTTCGTATTGTTGGCAAGCAGTTTGTTAGATTTCACAATAAAGTTCTTCCCAATGTGTGTACAGAATGGATTCAAAGGAGAAGTTGTATCAGCATTATCAGGAAGCCGTCTTCAAATATTAGCAAATATTATTGAGCCTGATAAAAATGACATATGTTTAGAAAGAGAAGAGATCCTTCAACATCTTGCAAAATTATTATGTAACATGATTAAAGATAAAATATTGGATGATAAGGGCATGGTAATCAATTGTTGTTATCTCTCTTATAATATTTCCTGTCTTTTTAGCTGGTTTGAAGAAGTTACGCCAAACTAAATGAAAATATGAATTCATCGTTTGAATAATGAAAGTACACTTTTCTGTTTTTAAATATGAATATAAACCAAAACTAGATATTATAACTAGATTATTTTATTGCTCCACAGATTATATTGATCATCTTCTGATTGTGTAATCCATATAATTACTTCATCAATAACGAATGCATAACAAATTACCATGCCGAACATAAAAGCATGAGATATCATTGCCTATTTTGGATGTTAGGCGTTCATTTCATTTAAAAGAAAAAGTTAATAATATAGAATAGATTATGGAGAAAAATACTTGTTACAATAAATGAATGCTTTTTCATGGTTAATGTTACAATAAATGAATGCTTTTTCATGGTCAATGTTACAATAAATGAATGCTTTTTCATGGTTAGTATTCTGATTTTGCCTTAGAAAAAGTTGATATTCCAATTTTAAATTAACAAGTATATATACAAGTTTTAGAAAATAAGTCAATCAGAATGAATGACATATAAAGTGATTTTTCATTTTTAGGATAAAAATTAGAAACTTTTCAGCATACTGAACATGTGTTTTTACACAGTAATAGCACATTTCTCATTGACAATCCTGATAATTATGTTACGTTTATATAAATTATCATTATTTTACAGCATTTAAATGAGTTTATAACTCATAACTACTTTGTAGTAAGAGACAATGTATCACATTTAAAAACTAGAGATTGCTATAGTAAAATGCAGGCTAAAACTAAGAGAATGTCACAATTTAAGAAACAACCAAATAATATGTGATACAAAACAAGAAAAGCAAAAACAGAAAACAAAATAAAAGTTCTGAAATAAACATATCTCTCTCTATCATTGCTAGGAATCACTTTTGTCTACACTAAAGATATCATTGACACAGTCCACACCATGGCCATTACGGCTAAGCAGACATATTCTGGCTGTGTTTGCGAGAATAGCACTTACTGAACTAATGAGTAAAGGAAGCGAGGAGAAGAAAAGTTATGCTGCAGTTGCATGGCAACTATTTCTTCAATCATTTATACATGCTACAAGTGAAGTAAACAATGATTGTAAGTCTGTTTGCTTGTTGTTTTTATATATGACCATAGTTTTAACTCCCACAACTTTAGTTAAATGGGCTGGCCTGTGTAGTCAAGCAGTGTTTAGGCTGAGATGTAAAGAGATTCCTAAATTTACAATTATCTTTACTGCTCCATGACCAAACCCATTTTTATCCAAACAATGCCAAATCATGTTTTGTTGCTGCTGTTTCTGTTGTATATTTAACATTTATATGCTTGCATAAGTCACAGGGTCATAAGGGGGTTTTTCATAAAGAAGGATAACTGGAGCCATGACTGCATTCCATTCCTCGTGATCTCCTCGGAAGTGTCAATACTCATTAAAATGATCTGCATAAATAATAAATAATACATTAATAATAAAATAAGTACAATATCAACTAGAAGCACAACACATAAAATTGAATAATCAGGCATTCAGGAGATTAGGTTCTTTCCTTGATTTTCAGTTTATGCTTCTGTTGATGTATTGCTTCCAGGCCCTAAACTGTCCCAAAAGAGGGTTTGACCTTCTGAAGTCCGACCTCTAATTTCTAAGGAAATGTACCCTTTTTGCTAAAAATGTTTAAATTTGATGTATGTTTTCAGGAAGTGTGACTACAAATGTGACCTTTTCCTTTCTACCTGATCCTACACTCTGATTCTAGATTTCCCACTGGCTTCTCTCTTGTACTCTATTCTTCACTTCTGTTAGTAAATCCTTCCTTTCTATTCAGATACAAATGTTGAATATATGCAGTTGATGATATTGCTGTTCCAACTACTACCTGATGCAGAGAAGAAAGAGATATTCATTGCTTCTGTCAATGCAATAACTGTAATTTCTCAAAATAACATTACATCTCCAATTCATGTCAGTTGCTTGCTGCTTATCTTTGATTATATGATGCATCATTGTTTTGATAAATTCAGTTCGGCACTCTTAAAGCAGGTAAGAAGATCTGTTGTGTCATAACTGAAAAGTACAGTTTATGGTATTCCAGGAGAGTTGTACCAGAAGCTTGATAAGTACTCCCTTGAAGCATAAAACAACACTGTAAGTTTGGATTGATAGTGAGGACCATATCAGGTTAATGTATTACCATATAAGGTTAATGTATTATCAAATGCTACAGAAAGTTCTTATTGATTATTTCAATTTTTCCTATATAAAATATATAATATATAAATATATATAAAATTATAATGTTTGAATTGACAGCTGTCTGAAAGTTGTGACAATTACTTTGAAGAAATTGATGGGTATATTGGCACATGCAACAAACATTATGTGCAATTACCAAAAACCTTTGTAGAAGTTTATAAATAGTTCTATTTCAATGGTGCTAAAGTGTGTAACAAGTTACAAAGAGAGTATCAATATTCAAATTCATTAACTGTTTTTATCACAAACACTTGACAAATAATTCTGTTTTTAATAATGAACATTATAGTATACCAGCACATAGCTATTGCCAAAAAAGATTTATGGGAAACTGAAAATATGCAAGATCATAAACATTATGTTATTTGGATTGAACTTAAATCCAATCAGATTGTGAACAGTAGATGAGCCTCGTAATCAGATTGACAGATTATCATAAAAATTTGAGCATTTTAAATGTCAAGTTTTTGATTTGTCTTATTTGTATTTAAACGAGCTAGTCATGTGTTTTACATACTCATAAAAGTTTTGATTTTCAAGAAAGTATTAAGTATTTCCTGCACATACAAAGCTGTTTGTGGTCTAAATATAAATTCATTTCCTTTTTATGCAGGTACATCAAAACATATTAGGGCAAGATGATACAAGTGGCAAGTTCGTGCCAACCTACTGTATTAGTCAGTTTAAAGAAGAAGATATTCTAAAAAGCAACTTCTTGAAAACAAATTCAATTCTTTCAAGTACTGAAACACCATTATTCTATGGCATTTCTTCAAAGGAAAAAGTTGATCCTGACTCAAAGGTATAATTTTTAATTGCTTTTAGCCTAAACATCAGTCATTGGGGGTAGTTTCTAGAGTGATTTTGATATTGGTAATATGATTTTGGAATTTTGTATTTCGAAAAATAATTATTATTATTCATCGGTTTTTGAATGAATATCCAGCTTCATGGTGATTTAGTTTTTCAAACAAAAAAATTGTCACTCACATTTTGTCTTCTAAATCCAATTTAAAAAAACCTAAATGAATGGTTAGACCATATTTATTTTTTGTTGAAAAAAATTAATTATGCAGATTTGTGAATATGTAAGCCTAAAAAACAAGCAGCAAAGTGTTTATGATAAAAGTATGCAACCTTTTGATAATTTCATACAAAACTTTGTATCACTAAATACACAAGAAAGTTATCGTGATTAAAAGGGCACCTAGCTACCCCTCCTAGTCTAAAAGAAACAACTTAAAGAAGGTGGTGTTATTGCTGTTTAATGCACGAATCTACCTCCTGAATAAATTTATATTTTTATAGAAAACTTATGTAATTAAATCACGAACCTGGGGGTCTTATTATCTTTTACCAAATTTATTTTACCTTATATTTCCAATAATTAACCCCTGGAAAAATCAAAACAGCAAAGAAAGTTAGTAACTATTTCATTAATTCCAGAGACCCTATAGGTTAAATTTCAAATGTGTTTTCTATGTTTGCATATAGAGCAAATATATATCTGTTACCCTGATGAACATAACCATAAAGGCCATCTCAGAAGAGGCGATAGTCAATAAAATAGGCCCAGAAAGTGAAGAGAAAATGAACTCAAATCTTATGCAGTGCCATTTTTAGATCATTTTCTTATATAAAAGGTTGTTTTTTGGAATATAAATTAAAAACGTGACTTATAACTTTATTATCCAAAGCCAAGTTTAAATATGAAATGTGTTTTTTCATTGCAGTATAGAGTTTGTTTGTTTGTTTGTTTGTTCATGATTATATTTCTTAAAGCATGTAATTTTTTTTGTTTCATTTAATGTTATTGTATTATTATCATTTTAGGCAATTCACATGCTACAGAATACATCAGATATTAATTATGGAAAGTGGTTTTCTTCCTTCATGAACCTGACTACAAATGTCTTGACTGAAGTAACTGACCATAACTCAGGCAGTTTAATAAATCTGTTAGGTGCTCGGAATTCCTTTCTTCAGGCTTGGATGTTGATGAAAATATTGCCTGTGCCTGTTGAATCACTAACCAAAATGAAACTTCTTACAGAGGTATATTAAAAGAAACTCATTTATTCATTTCATTATTAACTAATGTTAATGTGTCGGTATAATGTTAAAATTGATAAATTGAATGCTTTTGTAACAAAATTTGCTTCCCGCTGAGAAATGGAAAATGTACTTCTGAAATTATCTGCATGTTTTCATAATGTCGATCACAATATAATAATTTTCCTAATCTCTTTGTTTATAAAAAAAAAAATTCAAAATGTTTTATGGTAAGTTATGAAAATTGATAAATTATGTGACTAAATGACATTTGTAAAGTATATGTGGCTGCTGCAAAGTATTATCATCTCAGGAACCTGTCTAAACATCTAAAACATATGGAGGGGGACTATATCTTGTATCACAAACATTATCCCTTTAATGCATATGCATACCTCCTGGTTATATTAAACTTCCCATTGAAAACCTTTATAATTTTATGAGGAACCAGGGGGTCTTAGCAGTTTTCACCAAATTTATTTTACATTATATTCCCATTAATTAACCCTCTGGAAAAAGCAAAATAGCAAAGAAATGACCACTGATTTGATACCTTTCAGTGGACACTGTGAAGCATGAAACAATCGTTGATAGCAACACATTAGCTCATTAAAATATGGTCGCTGAAATTTATTTCAAGAATTCTAAATTGAAAGCAACAATAAGAACATTTGAAAGTATGTCATGATAATACAACGACCTTGTAATATGACCATTTAATTTCTAGTGTTGTTTCATGGTTCAAGTATTTCTGATTATTTCTGACTACTGTATTTGCCGGTGTATAAGACGAGATTTTAAACCATTATTTTAACTCTAAAACTCTGGTATCGACTTATACAC
>JANTOQ010642788.1:0-10359 GCA_027564595.1 Bythotiara depressa
AACAATTTCGTAGCACTTGTGGCACTTGATTTTTGAATTTTTGGCGCTTTGTCCCATTATACTATGTCCAAGATTGTAGATGACCTTCAAACAGCACAATCAACATACACAAATAAAATATATAGCTAGCTAGCTAGCTAGCTAATCTACCAATAACACATTTTCAAACAAAAAGTGCCTGTAAATCATGCTAACTTCCTTATGTAAAAAAAATACAGGTAGAGGACCTAATCAACTACAATGATGCTGTAAAAGATCACAGAGTGTAACGAAAATCACCGAATATTGATGAAGAATGCCTTTGTGTCTGGTATTCATATCTAGTTTATTTACAAGGGCAATAACTACAGTTCTTACCTTCAACCAGGAAAACACGGAGAAATTAAGTAACAATACAAATTCTTTCGTTCTTCCGGGACAACATTCAACGTCCAATTTTTAGCTACCTTGCTTTGAATCCTTATTTCACGACAATGGCGTACATTGAAGCGGCTGTAACGACTCGTCGAAGCATAGATTTACATATTTCTGCATTGCAGTATGGGTAAACGTTGTTTGTTATGAAAAAGAAGCTGTTAAAGAGTTCTACAAAGTTGTCGCTAGAAAACCCCGTCGATTTATGTTTGCCGACTTCAGCAAAAAAGGGCATGGAAATGGGAACAAGCCCTGGGTCTGAATGGCGCAACGAAACAATGGCGAAACAATAGCGAAAAACAATTGGAAATAGAGAGTTGTTATTCTTTCTCTCTCTTTTAAACTTCCTTTTCTGAATATATAAATATACATGTTTTTGGAAGTGCAGCAGTTATTAACGGAAAAATAGAAAGAAAGGCTGTAAGGAAAAACATGCATCGGTTGTCTTTGTTTATTGATAAGATGGTTCTTAGAGAGGTACAGTCGATAATGGGGAACCAGGATTGATTATAAGAGATCTTACAATATTGATATTAGTAAATGTAGGAAGTAATCTGGTACAGAAATATTACATACATACACTGACATGATTGTTTGGCAAAAGCATCGCATTAGGATTTGTGTGGCAACAATGGGTTTGTTACGAGAAGGCGAAATTGAGAATACAAAACTTCAGATTGTTTGGGTCACAAAATTGGATCACAAACGACCAGATAGAGCTATAGCTAACAAGAAGTAAAAGTTTTGTCCGATCATTGTTGTACCATGTCTTGGAGACAGGTGAGGAAAAGAGAATTGAGAAGTAACAAGATTTTCCAAAACAAAGTAGAACGTTATTGAAATTGATGACTAAAATCTATCTCTCAGTACTTGCATCAATAGGTATAGTGCCAATTATATCGGAAATGTATATGGAGAGTAAGCACAAAGATTGACGTCATACAGAAGTCTCAGTATTATTAGGTACATTATCAATTGTGCTAATGGTCCCTGAAATCGAAGTTAACTTGTTTTAACCTTATGGCAAGGCTATTTAGCAACTAATTTAATTTAACAATTATAACAATTATCAAGCTCGTTGAACTGTTAGGAATACTTAATGACATATTACAATTTTGAGGGATTGGAATCGTTTTGCATATTCGTGCCGATGTTTTGATTTGGCTTGATCTGTCCAGAGCTTTATCTATTGGACAAATCTATGAAAATAATTTTCATTAGTAAAATTCCTTTTGCAAGCTTGGTTGGCACATAATAAACTGAATGTATATGCTGATCATGTAAATAAAATGGTTTTGTAAATGGTACACTTTTTCGTGTTTGTATAGCAAGTCATGATATTAAAGTATTTAATAATGGCCACAAGGGTGTTTATTTCATTAAATTCCAATCCGATAGACCGATTGTCAACCTATATGGTCCGGTTGAAGGAACACGACAAAATAGCTCAATGTTAGCTGTGTCAAATCTATATCAGCAACTAATATAATACAGTGTCAATCAAACAGAATGCTGATCCACTCTCTAATATGGCGATCCATCACAACCACAACTGCAAGCACATTTAAAAAATATTGTTTTGGTACTCCAACACAATGACTTGAAAAAAAACGTGAAATAAAATTGAGCGAAATTGAAGAAATGCACTGTGAATGTGCACTGTCAACTAATCTGTCTATACGAACCAATGACGTTTAACTTAGTTAATCTTGAAACATTATTATTAGAATAGTATTTTGTGTCAGACAAGAGAAACTATGTTGTGTAACATACAACATACATAGTGCTTCAGAACAGGGAACTGGGCCTTTGCGTGTATATTGACCTATCAAAAGCCATTTGACACAGTAGACCAATAAATCGTACTCTCAGAGCTACAAAATTATGGAGTAAAAATGCAGGTTTACGATGGTTTCCACCAGAAAACAATTCATATCTTATGACCATGATACAGTAAATTACGAAATCATTGTTTGTGGCGTTCCCCAAGTATAAATCATTTTGCCATTATTATTCTTAACCTATTTAAATGACTTATACAAATCATCCAAAACCTTAAATTCCATCTTATTTGCACATGACATTAACTTGCTTTATTCCCACAAAACATCAAATACTTGATTTAAAACCATGAACGAGGAACTTGACTATGCCTGTGTAAGCCTGGTTTAGAGCAAACAAATTATCTTTGGATGTAGGAAAAATAAAAAATATACTTTCTTTCATAGATTATCAATACCAGGAATATTCCTTTAAACCTTTGACTATTAATAACACGATAAAACGTCTGACAGATATTTCTTACTCATTTATACGCCAGCGTAATATGGACAAGCGGACCTGTCTCGCAACAATAATAAATGGAAAAAGAATGCGTTTTCCTCTGATATTAATGTCGTATCTTATAACCAATACAAGATTGCTCGAAAGCTATTTACAAACGCCGTTAAATCTGCTGAAAGGAATTTCCTTTAGAAGTTTTACGTAAATATCGATCAAATCAACAACAACCAATCAACAACGTTTCTGGACAAAAATGCGCTTGTTAAAGAAAAAACAAGGAAAACATTTATTTACGATTAACAATAAACGAAGCAAACAATCGATAACGCGTGAGTTTTGTCGATACTTTAAATCTCTCCTGAATACACCGCGGATGATGACGATACAGTCAAACAGTTGCATGTTAACGGCAATGTAGAAACAATCTTCAGATGTGAATAGGGCTATAGTTATCCTGCATTTACATAAAAGTTGCGACCCGTACCACATCCTAGCTGAACATTTCTGTTTTTCTGTACACCCAGATTTAGTTAAATGGTTTACACAAAAGTATAATTATATATCTCAGAATGGATATGTGTCTGACGCGTTATGTTTATTTCTGATAGTTATATTGGTAAAATCCTACAGGAAGTCTTTATATAGACCCAACAATACCGTGGAATAAGTATAATCCCTATCCTTACAAAAGTTATGGAACAAATATGCCTGCAAATACCACAAACTGTATCAAAAGAACCAAACTCATCGACTAGCCATGTTGAATTTTTTGTAACAGAGACTGTTTCTCACTACAACCGCCTAGGTAGTCCATTGGTCTATTTTATTTAATGCGCTAAAACCATAGGTAAGATTCCACCTCCTGTCATTACCGTTTTATGTAACATGTAAAATGTTGGT
Organism: Bythotiara depressa; assembly: GCA_027564595.1. NCBI lineage: Eukaryota > Metazoa > Cnidaria > Hydrozoa > Anthoathecata > Bythotiaridae > Bythotiara > Bythotiara depressa. The sequence continues at coordinate 3,598 of JANTOQ010642788.1, forward strand.
ACAGCGAGTGTTCTTTATGCCGGCTGAAATCTACAATGCTTACACTGACTCACGGTCTCAGGCAAGGTTCTGCTCATTCACCTCATTTATATATCATCTATACGGAGCAGCTATTGGAAGAGGTCAACGATTGTACGTTAGTATTTGGAACATACGCCGGTATTGTTGCTTATGCGGATAACTTGATATTGATGACTACAAGTTTATCGGAACTGGAATCTATGATAAACAGATGTGTAAGATTTGGTGGTATATAATCAAGTTTAATTCCGGTAAAACTGAATGCGTTGGTTCAGGGGTATCACATCTTGAAAACCCATTTTTATTCGTCGATTGTGACACAGTTACACCAAAACTAGCCAATCTTGGTTTCACTGGAAGCAGTACGATTTGCACTATAACAAATTTGTCACTACTGACAAGTCCCATCTTGCGAATCGCATATCTTAAATGTGGGCTTCAACAAATACTTTAATTTCTCCAGGTATTAGGTTTACTAACCCTCGCACCATATTTACTATATATCGCTCTATCATCTTACCAAAGCTGTTGTCTAGACTATTATTACCTGGATGCCATTATGATTTGTGACAGTATGGGAAAATACGAGTTTTTGATTGATTTAGAAGAGCTTCCCGCGGGAGCTCCCGAGCCTTTGTATGGAGCCATACTGCCTGGTTTGAGTCATAAGTAACATAATGGTAGCTTAAAAAGTAAACAAAGTAAGAAAAGCGTCAAACCCGATTAGAACCTGATATCTAAACAACTACCTATATATATTTACAACCGTTTTTTTAAAAACAACATTATGAATCACATCTGCGATAAAGTTACGTTCGACTTTGGAATCGATCATTTGTTCTCCACGCTATCTAAGAGTGAAGAAGTTGAAGCATCCATCGAAGCATTCCTAAATCAAAACAAGTCACAAGAGACAGCATATAGTAATACCAGCGCGTTGAAAAGGATCTCAGTTTTATGGGTAACATGTTCCCTCCAGAAATACATAACATATAGAATATAAGCAGCAACATCTCTCGATCAAATTTTGAGCCAGTTTTTCATGACAACTAAGAAAATAAATAAAAGAAGTATTAATAAGATTGGTTAGTTATATAAACCAGACACTTTGACATCTTTTAGGAACGCATGACAAAGGGATCTTTCTGAACCCTTAAAAGAATAAAGGATCAGAAATATATATAAAAACTGACAGATAATTTGAAAAATCTAGAAATGTGTTGGCAAGCAGAAGGAAGCAGCTTACCCAACAAGGACTGGGTAATAAGCCCCTAGCCAGTAGAACCATATCTGATGAGGACGTAAACAAACTCTTTGAATGTGGGTACATTGGATCAACGAATCCTTTAAATTTACAACATGCAATGTGGTGGAAGATAACAACAAGTTTCGGTTATCGTGCACGAAATGAATCCCGAAGCTCTGCTATGGGATGTAAAACTCTGTGTTGACTGTGCAGGAACCAAATACCTTGAATGCGATAAAGCAAGAGGAAGTAAGACACGGACAGGAGAGAAAAGTCAATCTCATCAACGTGCCTTTAATCCTCGTGTATATGAACAGGTGGTTCTCAGTGTCTTGTCAAGATTTATGAACTTTTTGGTCAGAAGTGACATGAAGTTAGTAATAACGATGACGCACCTTTCTTTCTGGCAATGATTCCAGAACAACATTTTTCAACAAGTAAATCGTGGTACTTCAATCGCTCTTTATATTTAAAACCTATTCTGCTCACAAAACATCCATTAGGAACCTTTACAATAGCAATGAATATCCTCTTCATGTTTCTCAGCTCAGCGGCAACAAAAATGTTGAAAGTCTAAAATCATACCACTCTGCTTCCACTGAGCAACAAAAACAAATGTCAGATCTGATAAATTCTTATTCATCCACATCGTGTAATCGTGCAATAAAACGACCAATACAAGAAATAACTAATCGAAACATTCTATGTACAACATCTACTAATACTTTAAGTTCTGAAGATAACTTTTTGGGTTCGACATTCCGTGGCGCAAATATTAGTGATTGCGTATTCAATGTAAACATTAACCAAAATTTTGCAGCTCCACCGCAACCAAAAAGACGAAGAATCTTTTATGATTCTGAAGTCGAATTAGCTTGTTCTGAAACAAACTTTTACTGTTATTTTTTCAGTTTCGGTTTCGGTTCCTGTACAGGTCTCGCAGGCACGAGCTGCACTGTGACTGTATTGCTTTGTAACTAATAGTCAGTATCCCGCTAGAGTTGTGTCATTTCAGCACCGGTATTAATTAATTCATTTATTGTAATTCACGCAGTGGTGTAAAAGCTCTATTTGATGTCTCTAAACACAGCTTAAATGTTCTTAATGAAATTGCTAGTATCCCTCTCGTTAGCTAAATACTAACAGTAAAATACTGTCTGCTGCCATTGCGTTATAAGAAAATAAACCAACCCGTGATTTATTATTAAACAGCTTAGTACACATGAAATGTAGATCATTTGGGTATGGGTTAGTAGATATTTGTTCAAAGCTCTCTATTGACTTGCTTGATGTTTTGCTTGGTACAAATAAATTTCCACGCTTTCAACCTGATGAACAAATGACGCGAGAAGCTAGATAATGTAAATGAATATGGCTTGTTGTTAGAAACATGGTACAGTCCAAACAGTGGAAAACTTTTCAGACATCTGCTGGAAAGTCATATATTGACTTATTTTTGTGATTTAACGATAATTAGTATGGTCTTTCAGCAGGTTGTTTGTATCAAGAATTGACCAAAAATTAACCAAAATGTTATATACATCATAGCTAAAAAAGTAATTTTTAATGTCAATATCTTTTTTACACCTTGTAATTCAATGTTTATATCATAAAAACAAGAAAAGTTTTGTCAGCTGGTCTTGACAAACGGTCAATTACGGCAAAAATATTAATCATTTTTTTCTAAAACTTTCGGGAAATGTAGGTTACAGCACCCTCGTCCGCATAGATTTTTTCTTTTTTGCTATGAAGGACGGAGGAAGAAAAAGCCCTGGTATCGCCCATCAAGTTTTGCTATTTGATTGCATAAATACGAATCTGCATAAATTAAATATAATATTGCTGATGTAGCAATTTAAAACTTCAATATGGCAGACATGGAGTGCAAAACAAACATGTACGTAATGTGAAGAACATTAATAATAATAATGAAATAATCTACTCTCATCCAGAAATAAATAATTGGATACATGTAGAGATCTTGGGATGTAAATAATAGTGTGTAATTTTAATTTAAAATACACACACCACGTTAACTCACAGGCTAAAACAAAATTAGTTTGAACACAGCCGTAGCTTAAAAACAGAAAGGTTTATGCAATAAGTGAATTACATCTGAAATGTCAACATTTCGCATACTTTTTCCTCTTTTAGAGTAGTTAGCTAGCTCTAAATGGATACAAATTACACGTGCACGTATATGCGAAAAATAAAAAGTATGCTTTGGACACAATCGTGGCAAAACAATACACAAGTTTTAAGTGAAATTGGTGTTTTAGCTAAAATGTCAACATTTCATATTTTCAAAGTCTCAAAAATAATTTCAAAGTGTGCGAAAAAGTTTTTTCTACATCTACACTATAAGTGCTAACTGCTAGTGTAGCTCTACTAAAAAATTATATACAGTAGCAAAATGTCATAATTTAGAAGAACAAAGTAAAAAAGCACAAGTAGCTAGCTTACTCAATTCAGAAACACTAACTTTGAGGTATATTTATATACTTAGCTAGCTCCAAATGATTCAAAATTTACAAGGGAGCTGGGAGGGACCTTCTACTCGCTATCAGAAAGGCTCTTATAACATTTACACAAAGTCATGAAGGCAAAGTTAGCTAAAAAGCATAAAAATAAATGGTGATAGAGGTTAGCTAGGTTTTTACTTCTTACTGTGTGAGGTATGTAGCTAGCTTTTCCCTATAAAACAGTACCAAAACACTGGTTAGGTAGCTCTAAAAGACACGTACACATAGTTACTAACTCACATGCTAAGAAAAGCTTAGTTTGAACACAGTCATAGCTTAAAAATAGAAAGGTTTATGTGATAAGTGAATTATAGCTGAAATGTCAACATCTCGCAAATTTCTTCCTAAAAGAACACACTTTTTGAGTAGTTAGCTAGCTCTAAATCGTTAGAAATTACACGTGCACATTGATACTATATGCTAAAGATAGAAAGGTATGCTTTGGACACAGTCATGGCAAAGAAATACATAAGTTTAAGCGAAAAGCGTGTTTCAGTAAAATGCCAACAATTTTAAAAGTTTCCTCGTGTAAGTACTATCTGCTAGTGCAGCTCTACTAAAGAATTACAGTGGTAAAAAGTCATAATTTAGAAGAACAAAGTAAAAACAACACAAGTAGCTGGCTGTGCAATTCAAAACCTCTATCTTCAATGTACTTAGCTAGCTCCAAATGATTGAAATCATACCAGGAGGGGGCTTGGAGGGACCTTTACTCGCTATAACAAAGGCTCTTACAACATTTACACAAGGTCATGAAGGTAAAGAATGCTAGCTAAAGAAAGTCGAAAGTTACCCACCTTCCCTAGTATTCATAAACATCAACTTTGCTTTGTTCAGCAGCACTGGTATTTTTGTGGGATAAAGGGTCAGTTTTATCACTTACACCATGTATATAGCTATAAAACGGGAAATTATTAGCCGGTTTTACCTAGCTACCTAACTAAAATTACAGTATCTTCTACACAACAATTAACTATTCTTGGTGAATGAATGTAAAAAAACTGGCTAGAAGCTAGCTAACTGCCAAAAACAACACTTCTCTCAACAATACTTGACAAGTATTTAGATAAACTATGACTGCTAATAAGTGTCAAATAGTGCCAATAATATGGGATGAGCGCTAGCAGACAAGACCTGTAGCTAGCTAGCTAAACATCCTAGCTAAACAGATAAAACCTCCAGCAACTCAAAAAAGAGAGTACCAAAAATTAAAAAAATTAAATTCACTGGCCTTATTAACGGACAGTAAATGAATAAAAAATATAGCTCGTTCAACTTCAACTTCTTTATCACATCTTTTTTCGCTGGCTCTCTACGAGGAATGGTGTAATTTGTTATATTTATTGTGAGCACGCATGCGCTATCTGCTTCGCAGAATATAATTATACTTTCATTGATACAAACATTGACATTAAAAATAAAACAGAGTGCTCGCCTGCGAACATACCCACAGAAAGGCATTGAACAGGTATTTACGCGGGTTAGAGAAGGCGCAATAATACCACATTCATAATGCACTGCGAACAGAAACCAATACAGAGGAATCTTAGAAGGTTTGGACGTTATCGCCAAAAATCATCCGACAGATAACGCCACTGACGTTAAAAAACAGAGTAAATTAAACATACGATGTCTACGCCATCGATGAACAACAACAACAAAATAGAAAGATAGATATTTGAAGTGGCTTGCCCAAGAATGGGCTACAGTATTCAATTTTTTATCAGTACAGGGGTATAGAAGTAAACTTTTGATATATTTAATTACTCCGGGAAATTCAGTTTTGTAACCCCAAAGTTTATTGGTTCCTGGAAATGTACAACTTCTCACATTACTACATGCTAAAGCAACACAATTTTACCTATTTTCATATAGTATAGAAATAACGTTTGATGTACGTTAGAGATTGTACATCTGGAATATAAGTAGAACAGCAACAACGACTTGAATTGAAGTAAAGATGTATATATAAGTAAACTTTGGGAGAGGGGGAGTGGAAATAAGTGTCTTAATCCTTCTCATGTTGAATCCCCTGGGAAGTGCAAAGACACCTGGACCAGGTTGAATCATAAGCTCACCCCCAGGAGACAAATGTGAAAATAAGGAACGGCTGGAAAAAATGCTTTTTGACTCTGCCAGATTTTTTACTTTCATACCCCTGACACAGCTGTACAGATATATAAAATGGAATGAGCCAATATATAGAAGGATTTAGAAAACCTAATACTGAATTTAAATAGGTAAGAAAACAGATATACATTCTAACACATTTGAGCTTTTTCTACCGTTCTCAAGTTATTTAGTTCCAAAAACTATAGGTTTCTTTAACGTAGTCTCATCATAAATTAGCTAAAGATTTTGCCTGACGGGGCGAGGTGACATTTGCTTGATGCTGATCAAAACACTATTATAATAAGCGAACTTTGATCTTTGATAACTTGAGATATATATGCATTCCTAGAGGGAAAGTTGTAAGTAATCTCTAACTAATTTTTTGAGCTGAATGTAAATATAAAATCAAATATTGCAAAACGTAAAAAAATCATTTGTCAAAATATAATTTCACTTAATTTTTTATAAAGAAGCAATCCATCTATAGTTAAGCAGTTATTTTCTCTACAGTAAAATAACATAATGAAACTATAATTTCCTTAAAAACTGCCACACTATTTTTACTAACGTAAAAATAAAATAAACCTCAACCTTTCGGCCTTTCTCAAAAACCAATTATAAATTTTCCTATTTGTTCTCAAATAGAGTAAACCACCTCCTTTTTGCTGCTTAGCCACTTTATTATCTTTATTATTGAAACAGTCATACCAAACTGCTCCTTACCTTAAAGAAATGGTTCCGATGATAAACACTTCTTCATACAACCTAAGATCAACTAACACACTCAATACACCCATTGCAAGAACTGAACGGTTTCGATCTTCTTTTTTTCCTTATTGTGCAACTAAATGGAATACCCTT